>JAAVTG010000606.1:0-109056 GCA_011947345.1 Phytophthora quininea | reverse complement strand
CCCGTTCGAGTTCAGTATCGACGACCACGAGTTCCAAGTCATCGCTGCTGACGCCGAGCCGGTGGAGCCGTCGGATCTGATCAATTCGCTCTTCATCAACGTCGGTCAACGCTACGACCTCGTCGTGGAAGCCAAGAACGACACACAAGGTGCTCCTTCTGGATACGAGCCAAGGGACTGACTGGTCTTCCGTGGGGCGCACGGACTGCGAGTCCGGGAACCCCGGCTTCAGTGATGAAGGTCTCGCGATTCTCCGCTACGATCCGGCCAGTACTTCGGAGCCGACGACCTGTCAATCCACGGACGTCGTGACCATCCACGAGTTCGACTTCACGCCGGCGGTTCCCTCCGTCCTGCCGGAGGTGGCGTCCGATCGAGCGATTGTCCAATTCAACCTGACTGCACAAGGCGGCGTGATCTCGCTCGACGGCGGGGAATACCACAGCCTCGTGGTCCCGGACGAGCCGCCTCTGCTGACCATCTCTAGCGGACTGTCGACCTCGGAGCTCCCGGCCACAGCCAACGCCCGAGCCATCGAGTACGGCAAGCACATTGAGTTGGTGCTGGTGAACGACATGTCGGAGCAGCACCCCTTCCACTTGCACTCGCACATTCCATGGGTTGTCGGCAGCGGTCAAGCCTCCATTGACGACATCTTCAACAACAACTTGCCGCCGTCCAAACTTCAGGGTGCGGTGCTGCGCGATGTGTACACGGTGCCACCATGCAATACAGACGCGTATGGAGCGTGTGTGGACAACGGCTACTTGATCCTGCGGTTCACCGCCGACAATCCCGGCGTCTGGATGATGCACTGCCACATCGACTGGCACATGGACATCGGCTTGTCGATGATCTTTGTGGAAGGCGAGAAGGAGCTTCAAGAGGAGGGGCCCGGAGCGTTCTCGACCAGTTTGCTGAGCGTGTGCAAGGAGAGTCCTCAGTAAGAAGTGAATAGAAGTCCGTTCGCTATTGTCTTGTTAGTCTACGGCAAAGTGGGGACTCACAGCGTCCTCGACTACATGTAGAAGCTCTCTTCTTGACGATATCTGCTTACTCTTCAGACTTCTCATGCCAGGGTACCCTTTCCTACAGGGTGAAGTTGCCGTTGCCGTTGCACACGCTCAGCATGTCGTGCGAGAAGGCTGCGAGGCCTTGCTCGTGGAGCACGTCCTCAGCTTCGACGAAGAGCATGGCCAGACCGAGCACGAAGTGCCAGTCGATGTGACAGTGCATGATCCACACGCCAGGGTTGTCGGCTTTCAGGCGGAACACGACGTAGCCGAGGTCGGTGCAGGCGCCGGTGCTGTCGGTGGTGCATGGCGGGACGGTGAACACGTCGTGCTGCATCGGTCCGTTGAGACGCAGCGCCGTCACGTTACCGGCGAGGATGTTGTCGCGCGAGGCGCTGCCGCTGCCGACGATCCATGGGGAGTGCGCATGCAGGTGGAACGGGTGCTGGTCGGGCGTCTCGTTCACCACCACCACTTCGACGTGGTCGTTGTGCTTGAGCTTGAAGGCGTTGGCCGTGGTCGGGAGCTCCTCGGTCGTCGCCCCTTGAGCGATCGTGAAGAGCGGCGGGTTGGGAGGGATTACCAGTGAGCTGAAGTTGCCTTCGTTGACGGAGATGTACCCCAGGAAGGCGGTGGGGTTGGGCTCGAGGACGCCGAGTGTGAACTCCACCACCACGCGCTCGTCGGGGTCGTCGGCAGCACCACGGGGTGCAGCGGGTTGTAGTCGAACTCGCCGATGGAGACCGTCGTCGTCCAGTTGGTCGTGGTGGGGTCGGCCGTCGCTCCGCTCTCGTAGTCGATGATGGCCAGAGCGTTGGGGTTGAATCCTGCGGGCACTTGGTCAGCAGGGAGAGCTGTCCACGGGAGACCGAACTGCGAGTCGACTCGGATCCAGAACGACCCGAGCGTCGTCGTCTTCGACTTTGCTGACTGGCTTGATATTGGTTCTGCGACGACGACGACTTGGCCTGCACCAGGATATCGTAGCGCTGAGCCACGTTGATGGTGACCGAGTTGACGGCCGTGGACGGCTGCAGCGGATCGCCATCCACCGCGATGACTTGGAACGTGTGCTGGTCGATGCTGACCTTGAACGCAGCCATGGCCGATGAGTTGATTAGTCGCAGCAGGTACTTCTTGCCCGGTACGAAGCGGAAGCGCGGCAGCGGTCTACCGTCGACGCATTCCTTGCCAGCAGCCTCTGCGACGGTGCAGTTGTAGCGACCGACGTTGTTGATGATGACCGTGTCCCAAATGGGGGCGCCGACCGGCACTTGGTGGTACCAGTCGGCCAGCAGCAGCGTGTACTCCTGGTAGATGTCCTTCTCCCAGCTCTGCAGCTGGTCGACGGGGCAATGGACGATGAGGGGACCGCGCAGACCGAAGGCGTACTGCACCTCTTCATGGCCATGCCACCAGAAGCTGCCGCACTTGTCCGGGGTAAACCGGTAGATGGCCGTGTCGTTGGGCTGGATGTGGCACTGGGTGATGCCCGAGACGCCGTCCATCTCCTGCGTGCCGAACTGCCGCAGCCCGTGCCAGTGGATGCACGTCTGCTCCGTCAGCTCGTTGGTCAAGCGCACCTCGACCTCGTCGCCGAGCGTGACGTTGATCGGGTGCAGCTCGGTGGGCTCGTTGTTGATGCCGTAGCCGGCGGTGAGGACGCCGTCGAAGTCGGTCGAGTTGAAGTGCGTGACTCGCCAGTCGAAGCGCTTGACAGCGGCCGAGGCGTGGCCGACAGTGAGCAGGATCAGCGACAGATTGGTGAGTCGACCCATTGGCGGTGGGTGGAGCGAGGCAGGATGCTTGGAAGCGAGGCTTGAGGAGGAGGAGGCAAATGTCCGAATGAGCTCCGAGGTCGACTGGCGGCGCGGCTTCGAGAGCAGGCAGCCATGCTGGTCATTATAATGATGCCCGGCAACGTTGAAGTGGCTGCGATCTTTTTTGCTGTCCGTAGAGGCCGGATTGTTGAAGCCGCGTCAAGAGCCTTCAGACTACGAGGGTTGCTTCAGAAGTCTTTAGCTTGAATAGTTGGTGGTCGAGCTACTTTGAGAGGAAGCCTTGAAGACCGCAGCTTTCATCAGCCTCGAGTCCCCAGATCGAAGCCAAGCCACCTGGCACGGGAAACGCTCCGTAAAGAGCAGGCGAGTCCTTTGAGTTGTTGAGACCAAGTCACCGGGCACGACCCATAGCCATCTCCAGGGGAAATGGAAGCTCTGACGACCAAGCCTGCTGATCAAGAGCGTTCAGCCGCAGCGAGCAGCACTGCGTCGAAATTTTAGGCCGGGCTGGCGGCGCCGCCGGGTGTCTGGCGTTGGCGTTCGAGAATCCCCGTAGCGATAGCTGCTGATCGCCGGCAAAGGTTGTGCATCTTCAACGACTCGGTTGCGGCAACGCCTCGGTCTACCTCATTGTCAAAGTCGCCTTCAATCCACTCCATGGGGCTTCATCGTCTCAGCCTCGCGGCCTTGGCGGTGGTCAACCTACTTCTCGCCACTCACCAGTTCGCGGAGCTGCGGTCTGCTACGATCCGGTGGTGGCCTACGACTTCCGCGTGACCTACATCTCCTCGGCATTCGACGGCGTCGCGCTCACCTCATTCGGCATCAACGACCGACCGGCGCATGAAGCGCTCATCGACGTCACCCTCGGCCAGCAAGTGCAAGTGACTGTCACCAATGAGCTGGACGAGCCGACGTGTCTGCACTGGCACGGCCTTAAACAACTGGGGACCCAAGAAATGGACGGCGTCTCCGGGATCACGCAGTGCTACATCCCTCCGGGCAACACCACCGTGTACCGTTTCGAGCCCGACAAGGCCGGCAGCTTCTGGTGGCACAGTCACCACAGTACGCAATACTCGTACGGTCTCCGAGGACCGCTCGTCGTCCGCGCTCCACCGTCCCAACGTCAATCCTGGGAGGAAGACGTCGACGCCGAGTACATTGTCCAACTGGCCGACATCTACCACGGAGACCCCGGCGCCCCGCCCATTTGGAACTCCGTCCTCATCAACAACCGCGGTCGGTTCAACTGCACGATCGCAGCAACTCAAGGCTTCAACTGCTCCGACGACCAACTACTGACGAGCTTCCGCTTTGACACGGGAAGACGTACTCTTGAGGCTCATAGACATGAGTGCGCTTGCCCCTTTCAACTTCAGCATCGACGACCACGACTTTCGCGTCGTCGCCGCGGACGGCGACTCTCTTGAGCCGTCGGACCTCACCACCACCGTCACTATCAACGTCGGCCAGCGCTACGACCTGTTGGTCGAGGCGAAAAACTCGACGGAGAGCACCAGCTTCTGGATGCGAGCCACGGGACTCAACGGTCTGCCCTGGACTGCAGCAACCGGCGACCCCACCACGGGGTTCAACGCCGACGGACTGGCCGTCGTCTACTACGGCGACGACGAGTCGGAGCCGACTTCGCAGCCGTGGAACGAGTCCTCCACCGTCGGGGAATTCGACTTTACACCGGTCAATTCAACGACGCTCCCAACTACTCCGGAAGACCGAGCCATCATCGAGTTCAGCTTCCCTGGGGTCGGTCAGATGGCCATCGACGGCAGCGATTTCCACCAGTTCTTGGTGCCGGAGTTCGCTCCGCTGCTCGCCATCGCCGACGGGATGACAACCGAGGAGCTCCCAGTCACCGCCAACGCCCGCCAGCTCCAGTACAACGACCACGTTGAGATCGTCCTCGCCAACGAGCAGAACGAGCAGCATCCGTTCCATTTGCACGGCCACTCGCCGTGGATCGTCGGCAGCGGCCAAGCGACTTTGGCCGAGGTGCAGAGCAGCAGTCTGCCACTGAAGCTCTCGGGCGCTATGTTCCGGGACGTGTACACGGTCCCTCCCTGTCCCACCGACGACTCCGGCGCGTGCACCGGCGTCGGGTACGTGGTGCTGCGTCTACAGGCCGACAACCCGGGGTCTGGATGCTGCACTGCCATATCGACTGGCACCTGGCGGGCGGCCTCGCCATGATCTTCATCGAGGGTCAGACGCAGCTCCAGGAGGCCGGAGTTGACGCCTTCTCCGACAGCATCTTGAGCGTCTGCGGGGGAACTTCACTGGAGCCGCCTACGACACCACCACGACGGTCTCCGTCCCGTAGATGAGTGACTGGCGCGTGGTAAGCAGATTGCGCGTAATAAACCGCCTGTCAGACTTTGATTGGCTTACTACAGGTGAAGACGGACTCATCAGGTGCTGTCCATGTAGACCAAGCACAACGCGCCTCTGGATAGACGGAGTGATGGCGTCTCCGCCGGTAGCCACTCGCCAATTGACCCCCAAGTGCTGCCATCTCGTTTTCAAGTGTCCTGTCATGACTCTAGTCCCTACCGGCGCCAAGGTGTGGTTCGTTACCGGCTGTGCCTCTGGTCTCGGTCGTGAAGTAGTGCTGGCCGCTCTGCAGCACGGAGACTGCGTGATCGCCACAGCGCGCAACCCCGAGCGGCTCGCGGATCTCCAACAGAAAGGCGCGCGGACATTGGCGCTGGACGTGACCGCCAGTCAGGAGGAGATGGAGACCGTGGCGGCCACTGCGCTCGAGATGTATGGCACCATCGACGTGCTGGTCAACAACGCCGCGTATCTGCTGGAAGGAGCCATCGAAGAGTGCAGGTGAGATCGTCCACAGACCTTTTAATCGCGGCCCGACTCGATTCTGACTCTCGACATGTTGCTGTTCGTATAGCGAGCAGGAGGTGGCGGATCAGTTCAACACCAACGTCTTCGGCATGCTGCGAGTGCTTCGAGCTGTGCTGCCGCACATGCGAGAGAAGCGGTCTGGGATCGTCGCCAACGTCGGGTCTGCCGGCGGCTGGAAGGGCATCCCCGGCATTGGACTCTACGGCTCCACCAAGTTCGCCATCGCTGGCATCACGTTGGCGCTGCGAGAAGAAGTGGCGCCGCTCGGTATCGAGGTGACGGTGGTGGAGCCCGGCGCGTTCCGGACGTCCATTCTGGGCAAGGGCTTCGTGCCTGCAAAGGCCCCGATCGACGACTTTGCGGCGCTGACGACGCCGTTGACGACCCACGTAGCCAACTTCAGTGGCAAGCAGCCTGGAGATCCGGCCAAGGCTGCGCAGTTGATGGTGGAGGCGATTACCAAGACCGGCCGTTGTGCGGGGAAGAGACTGCCGAGTCGACTGTTGCTAGGAAAGGACGCGGTGGCTCTAGGGCGAGATGTGTTGGAGCACAACAAGAGCGAGCTCGAGGTGGGCCGAGCTCTCGTCGTCGACAGATTTCCAGAACGGCAAGCTGTAGCCCCGTCGACAAACCAATAGAGCAAATGATGTGTCCTCCCTCAGCTTGATCATGGCTGCGTCTCGTCTTTAGGCTTACGGTCATGGACCGCGTGCAGCGCGGATGTGTCCTCCGGATCGATGCAGCGTCTCACTCTGATAAGAGCCCCGAAGCAAGACCTCACTCGCCATATATTCCCCGTTCCTAATGGCCACGGCAGTTGAGAAGACCCCCAAGGTGTGGCTAGTGACGGCTTGCTCCTCCGGCTTCGGTAAGGAGATCGTACTCGCCGCGCTTGCTCGTGGAGACCGCGTGATAGCAACAGCTCGAGACGCCAGCAAACTCGGAGATCTGGTGCGGCACGGAGCTCGCGCTTTGGCGCTGGATGTCACGGCTAGTGATGAAGAGCTGGAGAAGGTGATCGCCACGGCGTTGGGGTTCTATGGCACCATCGACATCTTGGTGAATAACGCTGCATTTTTACTCGGCGGCGCCGTCGAGGAGTGCAGTCACGACGAAGCCTACCAGCAGTTCAACACCAACGTCTTCGGTACGTTGCGGATGCTGCGTGCGGTGCTGCCCCACATGCGAGCGAAGCGGTCGGGGTTGTCGCCTCCATTGGCTCTGCCGGTGGCTGGTTCGGCATCAAGACTATGGGCGTGTACGGCGCCACCAAGTTCGCTCTTGCAGGGCTTTCGTTGGCACTACGTGAAGAGTTGAAGCCGTTCGGCATCGAGACGACCATCATTGAACCTGGTTCGTTCAGCACCGCCATCCTGGGCAAAGGTTTCTCGTCTATGAAGACCTCCATCCCCGACTACCTGCCGATCACCAAGCCTCTGCACAGTCGAATCGACAGCATCAACGCTCAAGAAGCCAAACAGCCTGGAGATCCAGCCAAAGGCGCGCAGGTGATTGTCGAGGTACTGACCAAGAGCGGACGATGCGCCGGCAAGACCATCCCGAGTCGGCTGCTGCTGGGGAAAGACGCTGTGGCTGTGGGCAACGCCGTGCTGCATTCATCGCGTCGCGAGCTCGATGAATGGGCAGCCATTGCTTCGTCGACCGACCATGATGAGATTCAAGTCGTGTCGGGCAACCCGCACGCTAAACTGTAGCGGGCGCTAGTCTTCCTATCGTTGGTCAAGGAAAACCTGGAATGGCGAATGCGTTTTACGATAAAGTGCTTGGAGATCAACACAGGGCCATCCATCGGAAGCAACTTCCATCACAAATGCCATTGAAACTCCGTTGTACTAGCACGCTTGTCAATCACATCGCTCAAAGCCGAGACCGTAACGCCATTCTCTCTCATCTAAGTCTCAATGGGATCAGCAGCACTCTGCAATTCATCCTCTTCATGCGACTTCAGAGCTCCATGATGGCAGTCGTGCAGGTGCTAATGCTGTTGAGTGCAGTGATAATATCGAACTGTATGGCGCAGACGACGGGCCAAGAAGTGCCGATGAAATTCGGGGTGGGCTGCAAGTTCTCCAACTACACGAAGTTACCCAAGACATCTGCCAGTGAGCCGACCTACCGTCTGCAACTGAACCCCGGACTTGGCAAGGGCATCTACGTGCTTCACTTCGAGCAGTTTAACCTCCCGGACGATGACATCCTCGTGTTGAAAGCCACCGACAGCTCGCCTCAATCCATCGCACTGTCGGGGAAGAACGCCACGGGCAAGTTCTATGCGTCGCCGATCTCAGGCACTGGAGTGGTGATCGAGCTGCACAAGACGGCAGCTCCCGATACCAAGTCGACTTCGTGTCGCGGGTTTACCGTCGACAGCATTTTGTTTTCTCCAAAGGAATTGGTGGAAGAAGCTGCGCGTCTGAAAGTCCCTTTGGGGGTGCCGGGTGCCAACGAGTCGAACATCAAAGACAGCGACGCCAACGACGAAAGTATCTGCGGCACGGATGAGTCCGTCGAAGCTGCGTGTGCTCCGAGCGCCACCAACAGCAAGGCAGGAGCCGTCATGTTCAACCACTCGAAAGCGGTCGCTCGTCTGTCGATCATCAAGGACAACGGCATGGAAGTCGCCTACTGCACGGGCTGGCTGCTCGGCTGCGACGGCCACCTCATCACGAACCAGCACTGCATCGGCAACAACCAAGACGCGCTCAACACCAAGGTGGAGCTCCTAGCCGAGTCTTCGAGTTGTGGTGGTGGCGAAGCATGCGACAAGCGAGGAGGTTGTCCGGGGTCGGCGGGGGTTGGCGACGACACTCGTGGCAGTGTCGGAGGACTTAGACTACGCTCTGGTGCGACTGGGAGTCAACAACTCCAACGCCAACTTCTCGGGACTCTACGCCAAGACAGGTTACCTGCAGTTCCGCGGGTCGGGGCCCGTGCTGGACGAGACGATCTACATCCCGCAGCACCCGCTGGGCTACGGCAAGCGCATCGCCTGGCTGTACAATGGCGAACCTGGTCGCGTCGAGTCGCTAAACGTGACGGACTGCCGCAATGGCGACGTGGGCTACTACGTGGACACGCAAGAAGGCTCGTCGGGGTCGCCGGTCATCGCCACGAACGACAACGCCGTAGTAGCGTTGCACCACTGCGGCGGGTGTCTGAACGGAGCTATCCCCGGACCGACGATCATCGCCGATCTCACCGCCAAAGGAGTCCTCCCCAACTGCACCGTCGTCTAAGGGAATCAACGCAGGTTAAGATGAAGCAGTCTCAATTATCGGTAGCTCTGGAGACGACACTAATCGTGAAATACTACAACGCAGACTGCTTGGCTCATTGACCACGACAACAAGACCCTGTACCAGTTGAGTTGCTTACGCCATTGGCGCTTGAACAACTAGTTGCAGCCCTTCCGCGTCTCCCTTCTTCTCTTCATTGTCGTCACTCGGCAATTGTTGATGACCGTTTCCTCCAGTTGAACGAACTTGAGAGAAAGCCGCTGCGCTAGAAGCTGTGACGGATACTCCACCAAGCGGTACGACGTCGTGGCCAGCAGAATCACCAGACCAAAGTACGAGAACGTGCGGTCGTAGTAGTTCTCCTGGAACTGGATGGACGGGGTGTAGATGACGAACACGTGCAGCAGGTAGACCGAGAAGCTGATCTTGCCCAAGTAGCGCAACACCACCCACTCGAAGATCTCGGACACGGTGGAGGGCTGCACCATCTCGAGCACGATCAGCAGCGACAACTTGACGCTCGTGAACGGCATCAAGTAGTCGGTCTTGGGGAGAGGCATCCCGAGCCAGTTGAAGAAGAGGCCTCGAAACACCACGCTGAGGTAGGCTGCGATCAACACTCCTTCGACGATTCGCAGTCCGATCGTGTGGGGCTTGAGGAACTTGAAACCGGAGACTTTGATCCACGAGTCGGCTTTCACGAAGACGACGGCGGCCATGGACCCGGCAAGGAACGTCGGCAGGTGGTCAGCGAGCGTTTGGTGAATGGCTCGGGTCCGGGTGGTGTAGAGACCCTCGTGGATGACCCACGTGTAGAGCGGCACAAAAGCCAGCCACCAGAATCGCTTCATCTTGAGCACCGCCAGTACAAACACGGGGATGATGAAGTAGTAGGAGATCTCGAGCGGCAGTGTCCACATGAGAAAGTGTCGGTGGTCCGGGTGGAATGTGAGTGTCAGGAAGAGGTTAAAGTCCTCCGGCTTGGCCACCTTGTAGAACTGGTGCTGGTACTCGAACGGCATGAGCCACAACGTGATGGCCACCAGTGCGAACAACGGATAGACTCGGAAGAATCTCTTGGAGAAGTAGTCGGCCAGAGTGAACCCCCACTTGCGGTAGGACGCTCCTTCAGCGAGAAGTTTGGTGCTCTTCTTCATGAAGATCATGGTCAGCAGGAACGAACTGAGCACGAAGAAGGCGTCGACTCCGACGGCCCCCAGGAAGATGTCATGCATATATCCGGTGTGCTGCGTCACCACGAACAAGACTGCGGTGTCTCGAATTCCACCGAGAAGAGGATCTTTGACACGGGAGACGGCGGTGCCGGCAGCTTAACTGGTTGGCCCTCGGGTAAGTCACGCTATGAATCTGTCTCGCTACGTATTTCGACGACGCTTTCCATTACCATTTTTCTTCGGAAACTTGGTCGGTTTGGTTGTCGACGGGGATAGTTCAGAAGTGCTTCGCAAGGGAAAGATATCTATCGAGGGTTTCAAGAACTGCCTCGGTTTGCTGAAGCGACAACAGCCAGCAGTACGGTGTGTGTTTCATGACGATATTTATGAAAGCCTTAAAGCTAAATGATTGAGAACCTTACGCAGAAGAAATGCCGGGAGGACTCGGTAGCCGTTCGGCGTCTTCCTTATGCCAGCGGTTCTTGACAACAGGCAGCAAGCTTTTGTGGGTACCTTCGATCGTCTCCTCAACGCCGACATGTTTGTCAGCATATTCAGCGTCACAAGAGTGATCGGGTTCATCTACGAGCTTCTGGTGGGTATTAGCTTCAAGCCGAGCAAATTCACGCGACAATCGCTGGGCTAGAAGCTGCGATGGATACTCCACCAAATAGTACGAGATTGTCCCCAACAGGATCACCAGCGCGAACTCCGAGAACACTTTATCGTAGTAGTTTTTCTGGTAAGCGATGGCGTTGGTCTTGACTACAAACACGTGTAGCAGGTAGACGGAGAAGCAGATTTTGCCCAGGTGGCGAAGCGGGAACCACTCAAACATCAACGAAACAGCGGAAGGTAGAACCATCTCTATCACGAACAGCAGCGACAGTTTGACGCTCGTGAATGGCATCATGTAGTGCTTGTCGGGAGGAAGACTCATACCGAGCCAGTTGAAGAACAAACCTCGGAACGCGACACTGAGGTAAGCTGCGATCAAGACCCCTTCGATTACTCGGATGGCCACTGTCTGCTTCATGGAAAACGTGAAACCTGTGCGTTTGATCCAGGCCTCGAGCTTGACGACAATGACGGCGGCCATGGAGCCGGCAAGGAACGTCGGTAGCATTTGTAGCAATGGACTTCCTGTATGAACAACCCCTCGAGTGAAGGACAGTCCTTCGTAGATGACATATACATACGTCAGAACGAACGTCGCCCACCAGAACCGACCCACTTTCAACACGGCCAGCACCAAGACGGGGATGATGAAGTAGTAGGAGATCTCGAGAGGTAGAGTCCACAACAAGTAGTGTCGGTGTTTCCGGTCGAAGATGAGGGTGAGAAAGAGGTTGAAGTCTTCCGGATGCTTGATGTCGTAGTAGTGCCGTTTGTACTTGAATGGCAGCAACCACAGTACTACCGCCACCAGAGCGAATAACGGGTAGACTCGGAAGAATCGCTTGGAGAAGTAGTCGGCTAGTGTGAACCCCCACTTGCGGTAGGACGCTCCTTCGGCAAGAAGTTTACTGCTCTTCTTCATGAAGATCATGGTCAGCAGGAAGGCACTGAGCACGAAGAAGGCGTCGACTCCGACCGCTCCCAAGAAGATGTCGTGCATGTAGCCTGAGTGCTGCGTGACCACAAAGATGACGGCGACGCCGCGAACGCCATCAAGAAACAGAATCTTGGACACTGGGGACGACGGTGGCTTGACCGGTTGGTCCTTAGACTTCGAATCCGCCTCGTTGGGTATTTCGACGATGCTTTCGACTTGCATTTTCCCTTGGAAACGTGGTCACTTTCTTGGTCGGACTTGTCGTCCACGTGGAGCCTTGCGAACTGCTTCACAGCCGAAATATGTGTCGATGGTTTCAAAACCTACTCGTAGGTTTCGAAGAGGTTGCGAGCACGACTACAACTGCCGGTAGGAGTATGGTGGTAGTTTCAAACTGCTGAGGAGACTCTGGGAGGACTCAATAGCCGTTCGGGGTCTTCCTTTTGTCAGGGTTTTGGCGAGTGGCGACACTGGGCGATCTCGAGAGGTAGCGTCCACATTAATAGTGGCGGTGCTCTGGGTGTTATGAACTAGTTGTCGTCTTTGGATTTTACCACGTTGTAGTGGCGGTTCAAGATATTGCAAGCTGTATCCGCAACGTTTGTATGGAAACCAGCCTGTCGCTAATTCGTTGAATCATAAAGGCGGCCGACTTGCACAAAGTGTCGCCATACAAAGCAAGACTACACTACAGCCTCCGCAACGACGATGTTGCCGCTGCGGTTCTCTTTATCGTTCTGCAGGATCACACACGTCTTTGGAGCTTGCACGCTTGCTGACGATCTTGCCGACAGTCCCTGCGACTCACGACAACTTCCAGCGCTCGTACGGGGCCCCAAAGCCCGACGACAGCCGCTTTTCATTGTATAAACGGACAGTCTCTTCCTTCGAAGCTTCAGCCCGTTTGCCGTCTAGCTGCTGCGCCATACGAAATGAAATCAACGTCTTGTGCTTCTTGGTAAATCGCCGCAGCCACTGTGAGCTAGGGAAATCAATTGGGACCTTTTCAGCTTTCAAATGCGACAGCGGTCATCAATGCACATACCAAGTTTCGCACGATAAGCGATGATCTCCAGGACCCCTGCTCGTGTCCACTACTCAGGTAGACAGGAGGTCTACCGAGGGTCACATCCAGCGGGACTTGCCTAAGAACACGCAGACGAAGCGATTCGTACTTGAGACCAAATCTGGCAGCGGCCCGTCGGACAGAGGTCCTTCCGCTTTACACAATTCACGGCTTTTTCCCAAGTCGCCAAGGTGGTTTTAGCGGTCTTCATTCGGAAGGCCGTAGATTCCATGGAAGAAGGCCTCCGGAGGTTAGACGTGCCTCGTTCAAATCTGCAGCGTCTTGGCTATCGAAGCGACTGTTAAGCTATCTTATTTGATCAAGCTGGACGGCGCTGTGATCGGTCGAAAAAGTACTATGATAGTGGTTTGTATTTGGAATTTGTATACTTGGGGTGACCATCTTTATGATACCGACCATACTTATGAAGCTTGCGGATAGACATCGGCTGTACTGGTTGGTTCTCAGACACGTCGCGTTTTGAATCGGCCCCGCCGTGTATTTCGACTTCACGCAACCTCCATTCCTTTTTGGAAACTTTGTCAGTCTTGTTGATACTTTAGAACTGCTTCGCATGGGCGAGATCTATCGAGGCTTTTCGAACTACCTCGTGAATTTCAAAGGGGTTGCTGTCGCTAACCAAATTCAAGACGGTAATGATGCAATCCTTAAAGCTAAATGATTGAGAACCTTACGCAGAAGAAATGCCGGGAGGACTCGGTAGCCGTTCGGCGTCTTCCTTATGCCAGCGGTTCTTGACAACAGGCAGCAAGCTTTTGTGTGTACCTTCGATCGTCTCCTCAACGCCGACATGTTTGTCAGCATATTCAGCGTCACAAGAGTGATCGGGTTCATCCACGAGCTGCTGGTGGGTATTAGCTTCAAGCCGAGCGAATTCACGCGACAATCGCTGGGCTAGAAGCTGCGATGGATACTCCACCAAATGGTACGAGATTGTCCCCAGTAAGATCACTAGGCCAAATTCCGAGAAGGTTCGGTCGTAGTAGTTTTTCTGGTGCGTGATCTTGTCCGTCTTGACGATGAAGACGTGCAACAAATACACTGAGAAGCAGATCTTGCCTAGGTGGCGAAGTGGGAGCCACTCGAAGATCACTGACACAGCGGACGGTAGAAGCATTTCGATCACGAACAGCAGCGACAGTTTGACGCTCGTGAATGGCATCATGTAGTGCTTGTCGACTGGGAGACTCCTGCCGAGCCAGTTGAAGAACAAACCTCGAAACGCGACGCTCAAGTAGGCTGCAATCAAGAAACCTTCGATCACTCGAATGGCCAAAGTATGAGCCTTGTTGAACTTAAAACCCGTGACTTTGATCCACGCCTCGAGCTTCACGAAGATAACAGCGGCCATCGATCCAGCAAGGAACGTTGGTAGGTGATCAATGAGTCGTTGATGAATGACGTTGGTCCTGGTGGTGTACAGACCCTCGTGGATGACCCACGTGTACAGCGGGATGAAGGCGATCCACCAGCCACGACCCAACTTGAGTACGGCCAACACGAACGCAGGTAGAATGAAGTAGTACGAGATCTCGAGAGGTAGTGTCCACATGAGGTAGTGTCGGTGGTCTGGATGGAAAATAAGCGTCAGGAATAAGTTGTAGTCTTGAGGTTTCACCACGTTGTAGTAGTGGTTCTTGTACTGGAACGGCATGAGCCACAGGATGATCGCCACCAGTGCGAACAACGGATAGACTCGGAAGAACCTCTTGGAGAAGTAGTCGGCCAGAGTGAATCCCCACTTGTGGTAGGACGCTCCTTCTGCGAGCAGTTTAATGCTTTTCTTCATGAAGATCATGGTCAGTAGGAATGCACTGAGCACGAAGAAGGCGTCGACTCCGACGGCCCCCAAGAAGATGTCGTGCATGTATCCAGAGTGCTGCGTGATGACGGAGATGACGGCTGCACCACGTACACCGTCAAGAAACAGGATCTTAGCGGCCGGAGATGCTCGTCGTTCCGTTGGTTGCTTGGCAATCTCGAGGTTCGCGTTGACGGGGATGTCCAAAGTAGTGGTCGACGATTTCCGGACGCGCATGTCGACTTGGAATCTTTTAACCAGTTTGTTACTTGGTCGGTTGTTCAGGAAGGGAAATTGATGAGTGACTTGAGCGTCGGACTAGGGAACTAAAGGAGCAACAAGGGGTTTCTGTCAAGCCATTGGTTTCACAACTTCCATAACAACAATTACATAGTTTTCCGAGTTATCCCTATTTTCTATCCTCGAATCAATGAATTTCGTCTGGGTGAGCTTTCTCTCAGCGAGTTGCTCGTGGACGACGCGGTCGTATTCGAAATGGCGTCAATTTCATCCAAATTCTGGGCCGATTTGGTCGTGTCGGTATCATTTTGCTTGACAAGTTGCTGGTGATCGTAAGAAGCGAGTCTGGCGAAAACACTCGACAGCTTTTGCGCAAGAAGTTGCGACGGATACTCCACCAAGCGGTACGACGCCGTGGCCAGCAGAATCACCAGACCAAAGTACGAGAACGTGCGGTCGTAGTAGTTCTCCTGGAACTGGATGGACGGGATGTAGATGACGAACACGTGCAGCAGGTAGACCGAGAAGCTGATCTTGCCCAAGTAGCGCAGCACCACCCACTCGAAGATCCCGGACACGGTGGAGGGCTGCACCATCTCGAGCACGATCAGCAGCGACAACTTGACGCTCGTGAACGGCATCAAGTAGTCGGTCTTGGGGAGAGGCATCCCGAGCCAGTTGAAGAAGAGGCCTCGAAACACCACGCTGAGGTAGGCTGCGATCAACACTCCTTCGACGATTCGCAGTCCGATCGTGTGGGGCTTGAGGAACTTGAAACCGGAGACTTTGATCCACGAGTCGGCTTTCACGAAGACGACGGCGGCCATGGACCCGGCAAGGAACGTCGGCAGGTGGTCAGCGAGCGTTTGGTGAATGGCTCGGGTCCGGGTGGTGTAGAGACCCTCGTGGATGACCCACGTGTAGAGCGGCACAAAAGCCAGCCACCAGAATCGCTTCATCTTGAGCACCGCCAGTACAAACACGGGGATGATGAAGTAGTAGGAGATCTCGAGCGGCAGTGTCCACATGAGAAAGTGTCGGTGGTCTGGGTGGAACGTCAGTGTCAGGAAGAGGTTGAAGTCCTCCGGCTTGGCCACCTTGTAGAACTGGTGCTGGTACTCGAACGGCATGAGCCACAACGCGATGGCCACCAGTGCGAACAACGGATAGACTCGGAAGAATCTCTTGGAGAAGTAGTCGGCCAGAGTGAACCCCCACTTGCGGTAGGATGCTCCTTCAGCGAGAAGTTTGGTGCTCTTCTTCATGAAGATCATGGTCAGCAGGAACGAACTGAGCACGAAGAAGGCGTCGACTCCGACGGCCCCCAGGAAGATGTCATGCATATATCCGGTGTGCTGTGTCACCACGAACAAGACTGCGGTGCCTCGAACGCCATCCAGAAACAGGATTTTCGAGACCGGTGGTGGGTTTTGATTCGATGGCGACGATCGATCAGTAGAGTCCTCGGCGACTTGGATACTTGGCATCTTGCTGGACTGGAACTGAATGGAAGCGAGTTGAGGAATGACTAAACGGTTGTCGTTGTAGCGCCACCGTGAGACCTTTATCGCCATGATTGTACATGCGCTGGGTGGTTGCAATCGAGTACAGATGTGCTCCGCGTTTTCGGAGGGGTGGACCATATAAAGTGTCCGAATCGATCAATTCTTGATGAAAACACACGGCAGTTGTCATGGGGGTGGGTAGCCGACGCGAGCAAATCGTAGCACAGAATCATTTAGTTTTGGAGGCCATCGAAACATACTGGGGCCGAAAACGCGGTGCACATCTGTACTCCCGTTGCGTGATGGACAATTACTTGCGCGTAATCCTGGTCCATCGTCAACTGGTTTATTGGATAATCGTAGTCCTAACGGCAATTTAGTCCTAACGGCACAGCCTATTTGACCAATCAGGAGTGATATAAAGCCCCCATAAGTTTCACAATCACAGTTGCTATTCTTAGCCTATACTAGCTCTAAAATGTAATGTCATAGGCCGATTTCGTTGAAAGGATGGTGCGGCCCTGCATCAACAAGCACCGAAGGGCACAAGGATCTCTACAACCTACCTGCACAAGAAAAATGTCCTCGACTACATCCGTGAGCATGGCCTCGACGAGGCTCCCCGTCTTGCTGTGGGTAGAGGCCGCGTCCTTCTCCCCGTCTTGCTTCGGTGGTTGCGGCGTCGTCCTACATGTACTCCGCCTGGACACGTCTTGTAAAATGGAGCAATTGGTGGACTAAAAGTTAGCAGTTGCACAAAAAAGAGCGGCCATCTTTTCTACCCCGATATGGGCGTGCCGTTAGGACTACGATTATGCGGTATTGGATAAAAAATACCGGGGACAGTGAGTGGGAAAGTGGTCCAGGTGGTCTAGGTGGTCCGGGTGGTCCCAAGTGGTCCCGGGAAATTCCCCAGTATCTTAAACAAACCCAAACCTTCAACTTCTAAAAGAAATGTTTTCTTGAAACGTCGTCGCACGATGTCGACGGCGCTGGCTGCGGCTCGTGCCAAGACGCAGGGGAAGCGGATGCTCCGCGACGCGCTCGACGCGTACGGGGATGAAGACACGTCGCTAGCCAAGTGGAATGCCCGCAAGACGCTCGCAGCGGCGGACGGCAAGTGGCTCTGGAAGCAGCGACAGGCCCAGGCAACCGCCGCAATCAAAGCCAAGCTGGATCGGGAGGCCGTTCCGTCCCGAGTTGTGGACATCGATGCGGAGATGAGCTCTACCGTCCACCAAGACCAACACGGAGGACAATTGCTGGGCCCGGGAGACAACCGGGAGGACCAGTGCAGTTGGAGGGAACGTATCGGAGGGACCATGCACTATTGCACCAACTTGCTGCCCCTAACAAAGAAGAAGAAAGACTCAACGAGCCAGGAAGCTCCGAGCAAGCGGCGATGTCTGTGGCATGCTGTAGAATGTGCCTACAGCGGCCATCCGATGGGGAGATCTCGTGTCATTGAGGTTCCCAATGAGTTCGGCATGTGTTTGCATTGCTATGAGGAGACGGCTAGTACTCGACAAACGTTGCAAAAAGTGCCTCCAAGACTCGGGTAAAGAAAATCCCTGGCGTTTGTGCGACGGACATCCGCAAAGAAGTAAAGCGTGAAGCCATGGTAAAGCATCCTGGCGCGCGAGTATCAGTAGGAGGAGGCCGAAACATTGGTCCAAACAGTGTTTGTGAGTGGCAGAAAGAACACTCCGAAGTGGCTTATGTGTGGCGCTGCACGAATCGCGTGCTGATGCACCCGGTACTGCGTGGGTCGTATCTTCCGTTCTGTGGTTTCCACGCTTCACGCTGCATTCAAGAGTACGGGAACAAGGGGAAGAAGGCGCAGCCATGTCCAGGAATCGACCGACGCAACACCTTTGGCTTGTGTCGAAACCACCTAGAAGCCCATCTCAGTACGTTTAACTACGAGGAACGTGGTGGCGTCTTGCTGTTTGACTCAGACTTTGACGTCCCTGGGGTCAAAGAATGCAAGAAGGAAGAAGTGATAGCGTCGGTGGCTCGTCATCCTCTCGCTCCGAAATACCCACCACCACCACAAAAGTCACAACAAGAGCCCATTGTATCAATGGAAACAACGAGTGCGGTGATTGTTCTCCCTGCTCGGTTGCCTCGGACGCAGCTGCAGAAACTCGTCAAGAAGACGCGGATTGCTATTGAAAACCTCGTCCAACAAGCTCTGGACCACCCCAACCCAGTGTCTGTGATCGTGAAGGAAGCTCTTTGGCGTCTGCAGTTTCATCGAAGAGCAGCGTTAGTGACAACGCGAATCCAGAGGATCTATCGGGGAAATCGTGCACGTCGGAGAGTTCGGCTTTTACTCTACGAGCAAGCCGCGCTGGACAGAATACGCGCTTGTCGTGTGTTGCAGCGTTTCGTCAGAGGATTCCTCGGACGCCGCCGGTTTGCACACGAACATGAGAATGTTCACCAGGCTGTTCCACATATCCAGCGTCTCATTCGGGGAGCTTTAGCGAGAAAACGTTTTGGGAGCTTTGCGCAGCTATCCGAGTGCAGCGCAACTATCGACGATATCGTCAGCGTCTACTAATGAGGGCCTTCCGTGAAGAAATCGCCTATATGCAGCGTCTTCAACGCCAAGCAGACACGAACTATTCGGAAATGGAGAAGCAGTTGGAAACTTTCCGTCGATTGCGTGCTCGTAGAGTGCTTCGTGCGCACATGACACGGTGGAAGGAGCGCCAGGAACTTCGTGAGCAGGAGGTTGCGGAGCGGCTCCGCAGTTTGCTGGGGACTGTGAAAATTCAGCGTCAGTGGAGACGACATCGCCGTTATACGCAGATTAAAGAGCGCTATGATAGTACGCAATTGATTCAAAAGCACGTCCGTGGATGGCTAACGAGACGTATGTGGCTGGGAGATCCTGGGGTCGAGTTCACCGTTAGCTTCATCAATAGCAGGAGCGGCTTCGAGTATGGCAAAGCAGTCATTCAGAACCAACCTTCTAAATCCTATTCGTTCCCAAGTCGGAAAATACGAACGCACTTCGGAGCGTTGACGATCCAACGGGCATTGAGGGGACATTTTGGACGGCTGAAGGCAAATGCCCGCTGGGTAAATATGCTGAAGCGGTGGGAATGGCTAGGGATTTCTTGTTTAGATTCTAGCGGTGGACTCAGTGACAGTATGACGGTTGGTCGGCAGCGATACGGCTTCTATCTGCCTTCGTTTGCGTATCATCGTGACCGGAAGCACCATATGCGGCCGATTGCAAACGACCCGCTGCCTGATCGTGGCCACGCGTACAAGTACCAATACATTCTAGACTTGATTAAGGATCGGGACGGTCGACGTGGCTGGAGCCTTGCGAAAGAAGAGATGCACGCAAGGCAACTAAAGAAGAACAAGCTTGGCTAGCTGCTGAGGAAGCTCGACGAGCCAAGACAGAAGCCGAGATCGCAGCGAAAGAGTTGAGAAAGCACATCTTTAAACCTTCAGACGCACTTGCGAAGGCAATGCCGCTTTGCAAATCAATTTTCCCGGTGGGGTCACTGGTTGAGGTGGCTCCCAAGATACGAAGCAGAGGCGTCCAACGCCGAGCCAAGATTTTGAACATCCACAACGATGTCGGGCCAAATGGAGAGCCGTCCGCAAGTTTTGACATCGAATATTTAAAGGTACGTTTGGCCACCAGTGCTTGAGTTTTGTCTGTATACTCATATTGCTGCTGAGCTGTTGTAGGTTTTGCGGAACTCTTACGGCCGATTGGAGGAGAACGGCGAACAGCGTGTTCAGGTGGAACGTTTACGTCCAATTCCCATTACTTCAGGAAGCCCTGACGTAAAGAACAATGCGGGGGCGCTTATTGAAGCAGCGATCAACAGTCTTCGCGCTGACATTCATTCCAAAGCGACAACAGTTCATCCCGAGGATGGCCAGTATAGAGTGATGGACGCGTTGTCTACAGTGGATGCCCTTGTTGACCGCCTCCGTGACTGCAGAGAAGGCTTCGACTTGCTGTATGATCAGCGAGATTTTGTCGACTTTGTCTTTAGAAATTCGACGCTGCTCAGATTGGAGTGGCTGCAGGTAGTCAGTCATATTCGCTATGGCACGTACTCCCAGAGCAAGCAGCAAGCCATCGCAGAGGACAATGAAGCCTCCACCAAGTCGATGATGGAAGGATTCTATCGTGACTTTGGTATAAGGAACAACCAAGCGAAGCAAGCGATGATTCCTATGCCTGAGCGAGCCCAGATTATCGAACGACGAATGACTCAACTTGGATTTCACCACGATCCAAGTGCCGGTGGACACAAGAACGGCGTCTTGTCCGATAAAGATGCGGCTAGTGATGCTGCTATTCGCCCGGAAACAACGCCTGGACTAGACAACGACTCAATCGGCCGGATACGTCTTCCGTAGTCGACGATATGATGCTTTTCCGTGGAGAGCAACCGCCACGAACCTCGCAGGATCTCCATCGTCTCATTTACGAGCTAAAGGTGCGAGTCAGCAAATATTTTCTCACCGTATTATTCCTATCAGACTTACCGGATGAATGTGCATACAGACGCTTCCTCGTGAGGCTCACCAGGACCGAATCATTCACGTGTCTTCGCGCTGCACACACGCCTACGTATGCGGCCATCCTGCCTGTGGTCGATGCTTCTCGTACGTGAAAATGCTTTGTAAGGTTATGAGTGCTATCTAACGCATCTATTGGACGCTGTAGATCGAGAAAAGCGGCGCGCTCGCACCAATCGACAGCACACGAAGGACGTGAGCGGCTCGCAAGTGCTACACCGTTGGTCGACCAATACTTGCACTCGTATTGGCCTCCTGATACTCCGTGGGAAAACCAGAAGCCGCAGCGAATGGTAGGAGTTTTCAGCTGCAGTCGAGCTGGATGCGAAACATTGCAGTTCCGAACGCGGCGCGAACTCAACAGGTATGCTTGCTCACTTGCTAACGGCTTGACAACCGGGGAACAATCCACAACTTAACGGTTTTGGATGCAGGCATCGCGTGCATGAACATGGGATCGCAGGAAACGACACCGACGCGGAGGGTTTAATTTCGAGCTCGGCACGCTCGCCGTCGTCGTTCATACTGAACAAAACGACGACTACAACGGGAGTAATCTGGCTCGGTCCTTTCGTGGTTTGCCACCATCTAGAGACCAAACTTGGCCTTCCAGCGACGGTGTTGTCCGGCAGTAGGAAATGTCCTGTACACAACAAACCTGACCAACTTTGCACCGCGTGCTTCTTAGAACATCAGCGCCCGGTGTCACCGTATCGACTCTACTCAGCGGTAGCAATCCGCAAGGCTGGATGCAGCAACTCGTCGATTCGAATCGAATCGGGAGACCAACATGAAGGCCCAACCGCGCAGGCTGAACACGAGCAGTACATGATTTTCCGCGACGACGACGACGAGTTTTGTCCTGCAGTGAATATTTGGGGAGTTTACTCGGTCAGCCCCGACGCACCAAAGCGCAGAGCAAAAGACCAACTTGTCCTTCCAGACGCTCTCTCAACGGTCTTGTACATGCAGGTCAGTCTTATCTGTCGTGACGCTGTCGGTCAAGCTTGGCTTTTGGATACGTCATGGCTCATCAGAAGAGATCGAAAGCTCCGTACACAACTGGAGACGAACGCGAAGTTGTGCGCGAAGACAGTCGAGGCTTGTCGTTCGCTTTGCTGGATCAAATTGTCGGCGCTGCATCGATCCACTACTGCTCTCAAAGCTTGTTTCTTCGAAAATATTGTTCACAAGACAATTGCAAGCCCGGATCTTTGGGGATATTGAGCGCTCTCGGCCCTGCTAAGAAGCTGTTTTGTCGACCGCATGCTCCAGTTGACGAATGACCGAGCTCGAAGCTGTATCGACTTCAACTTCAGCCATCTTTGCCAAGAAGTACGGATCCTGTCAACACGAAATGGCCACATGTCACGTCGTAGCTCAAGCGAGGTTGAGGAGTGCTTGATCTGATTACGAGTGTGACAACAAGCGCGATAAAGGCCCCACTTTCCATGTAGAATTGCTAGCAGATTGCCATGCTCACAGCTTTAAGAATTCCTTGTGTGGTTTGCTGCATGAGCCTCGAGCCTTGAGCTCATTTGCTCATTTGCTCTCAAGTACAACAACTTCACCTCCAACGACGCCCATGAAGATCGCTGCCGTGCTCGCCTTCGCCACGCTCGTCGCTGCTATTGATGCGGCCACTCCTGCTATCCCAACGGACCGCATGGACCAGTTTCTTCACGAGAAGGCAAGTCTCAAGTTGGAGCTGGGGTCATGGAAGACAAGCTCTGCTGGTCAATATGCCAAGGTCCATGGCTTCGTTCCGACTTCGTCCGCCAAGACCGCTGACGGTGATGAAGACGAGGAGCTACGTCGATTCTTCCTGACAAAGTTGAGTATCGAAGCCGCGCAAGGCGCCAACCCCGACGCCACCTTCTCCACGGACACTCCGTTCACGCTGATGACCGACGAAGAGTTCGCCACCTGGTTGGGGGCTTCGTACCATCGCCGACCTGGATTCGCGTCCACTGCTGCTATGGAGGAGCATTCCAATCTGACGGTCGCTCCAAGCACCGACAAGGACTGGACCACTTCTGGCTGCGTTGTCAGCGTGAAGGACCAAGGCCAGTGTGGCTCCTGCTGGGCCTTCGCTGCCATTGCAAGTGTGGAGAGTGCGGTGTGTCTGGCAGGACAGCCATTGGTGCCGCTCTCGGAGCAGCAAGTGCTCGACTGCGATACAAACTCGTACGCTTGTCAGGGCGGCTATCCTGGCGACGCGCTCGACTTCATCAAGAGCTCTGGCGGTGTTTGCACAGAGGACGACTACCCGTACGTGTCAGCGACTGGAGACGCGGAGACTTGTCAAAATTCGTGCACTCCTCAACCGGTGAAGATCAAAAGGTGGTGTCGGTCCCCACGACCGAAGCAGGTTTGCTTCAAGCGATCGGCGGCCTTCCCGTGGCGGTTGGCGTCGCAGCTGGCAACCCGACGTGGAAGCAGTACAAAGGAGGAGTCGTGTCCTCGTGCACGTCGACGGACCTCGACCACGCCGTGTTGGCGGTCGGATACGGAGCCAGCAATGGAACGTCGCCTCCGTTTTTCAAGATCAAGAATTCGTGGGGCACCCAGTGGGGCGAAGCGGGCTTTATCCGCCTCAAACGCGGTGCGGGGACTGGCAGCAGCGGCACTTGCGGCATCATCGGAGATAAGAACGTCTACCCCGAGCTTTAGACGACCCACGTTTGATCCTGTCAACCGTAAATGATCTTGAAGAGACGCAGGTATCTTTTGAAGGGACTCGTTGCTCATTTGTCGTTGTGCATGATCCCTGATGGCACGCAGGTCGTGTCTAACGTTCAGCGCTTTGGTGTTGCTTGTAGCTCTGGTGGTGGCTCAAGTCGTTGAAAACCCTGGGAAATTGGCTCCTGCTGAAGCTGCTGGACCAGAACCTCATGAAGTTGGAGAAAAAGAGGGAGAAGTAGAGGCAGAAGGAGGTCGCGTGGCTGTCGTCGCAGCCGTGACCATCACGGTGTTAGTAGCTATCTCCATCCTGTTTGAAATCTCCACTGAAATGCTGCGGGAACACACCGACGAGCTCAACATGCCGTTCGTCAACACCGTCTTCAGCGAGCTCACGACGCTCGGCTTCATCGGTCTGCTGCTATTCGTCGTCACCAAACTAGAAGTAGTGCCGTGGCTGTCTCGTGCTGCGTTGGGAGGCAGCTCGGAGCTCCAGGAGATCATCGAGAAGCTCCACATGGCGCTTTTCCTGTTCATTGTCATCTTCCTCGTGCTTTGTCTCGGCCTTCTTCGTCTCGGGATGTACGTGCAGCACGAGTGGCGTGAGTTTGAACGCAGCTCTGCCGACATCCCGTCGGTACTCTCGGAGTACGCCGTAGCGACGGAACCTACGCGGTCGTGGCTCGACTATTTTCTTGGTCCCGTGCTTCAGCTGCAACAGTGGCCGAGCGTGAAGTGGTGTATTTGGCTTTACGTCGACGGTTCATGGACTACCGCTCCAACCATCCCGACGAGGAGACTGCACGCTTGATGACCAAGGAGTTCCAAGCCCAGGGAGGCAATTCTCGCTTCCCCTTCAACGAGTATTTGTCGATCATTTCCGGCGAAGTGATGGGTCGACTCATTGAGCTTGACATGGCGACATGGATCGCTCTGGAGTTTGTGCTGGTGACTCTGCTGGGCTTCTGCTGGCGAGTGGGGCCACAGGGCGAGGTGACGCTTCTGCTGTTGTCGGGGTTTGCTCTCATCGCCATGAACGAGATCGTTTACCGTCGAATGTACGCGATGCGGTGCTTGTTGACTCCGCCAAGACTGCAGCGCGATGCTGAACGACTTCGCTACAAGAGCGAGTGGCGAGCTCAACACCATTTGCCACCGCTTGACGGCCACCAGAAACGTACGCACGCTTCCAACGAGAAAACATGGCTACTAGCAGATTCTGCTGAGGTTGGCAGGGATTATGACGACCCTCAAGGCTGGACACCGCCGTACGTCGAGTTACTACCCAATGGGGCCGAGACTTGTCCATAAAGGAGCTTAGAAGACGCCAACGCAGTCTCATCGGGTGTGGGTGGGGCAATGGCGTCTTGTTGGCGTCTTGTTCTCGACACGACTGACGTTGCTGTTGACAGCGCTGCATCTGTCTGTCTTCTTGCTACGTGAGATTGGTCAGATCGCTGGGCTGTACGGCGAGAACCCAGCGGTCGTAGCGATCCTCTGCTTCCTCTTCTTGATTCCTGCTGTCGTGCCCAACATGTCGACTCGCATTGCTCGTGACGGTCTATTGGCTTTCAACGTTGAGCACATGAAATCCAACCGCGTCATCGTGCAAGTCACTCGCCTGCTCCGCGCTCGACAACGCTACGCACTCTCCGGTTCGTGGCGGAGATGAAGATCCATATACGAGAGAATGTGCGCACCCACAACGAGCAGCTCAAGCTGAACCTGGAGCTGATGCCTGAAGTGCCGTTGCCCCCAACCAGTCGAAGACTTTCCAGCATCTTGCCGATGGACGCCAGCGCCTTCTTCAACGTTGCTCGTCGTCGGTCCACACACACCTCGATCCAGCCGTTGCTGCGACTGTGCTCCATTCCAACCAGAAGCTCCCACCAGCTTTGAATTTGTCGCCAAAGGCTACGACAACGACGGAGCCTCCGCTGTCTCCTCTTGCAGCCTACCTCAGTCCACGAGAGAAACGTGGTGACGCCTACAAACGCGAAATGGAGCGACGCGAAATCCACACCATCTTCTGCTTGTTCGACGTGGACGGCTCCGGGTCCATCTCGCGTGACGAGATGGCGAGTCTGTTGCTTGCGATCACCCACGACTTGGACGACTCGCAGCTCAATCGACTGATGACGGACCTGTTGGTGGAGGAACTCGATACGGACGACGAGACTCTGGGCAGAGGAGAGCCTGTCGTTGAAAGTCCGCAAGAGATCACGTTCGAGGCGTTTTACAAGTGGTGCAGCGCTCGCATTAGAGAGAGTCGGCACTCGAAAGAGGAGCTGGTCGAGGAGATCTTCCGCATGGTCGATGCAGACGGCAGTGGCCACATTTCCGTGGACGAGTTTGTGGCCATGTTCAAGACTCTGGGCCAAGCGCTAGACCATGACGACGTTCGGGAGCTGGTCTACCAAATGGACCGCAATGGAGACGGCAAGATCGACCTGGAAGAGTTCAGCAAAATGCTGCAGAAGCACGAGGTGTAGAAGCCTGCAATAAAGGAAGACATGGTTCATTTTCCAAAGAAGGAAGGCATTGAACGCCTAACCATCCGGTTCGACAAGGTCTAAGAAAAGCTGCCAGAGTTTTAGGCCAGCCAGCGAGCGCCCCTCGTCCTCGCTGACAGAGTTTCTCTGCGCAGTCGGTTCGAGCGTCGCCGCCAGCAAGCCTCGCTTCAAGAGCTCGACTCGGCTCTACGCTCGGCACGCTCGACGAATTTCGACCCGCCCACCATCCCTTTGGGGGCTGCCAGTCGGCACCTTGCCTTACACGCAAGGAACCTCATGGCTTTGGCCCATAACCAAAATGAACCTATTTGCCCCCAATGCCTGTTGATGAAGGAAACAATGCTCACGTGGTTACAAACCCCAACCTCGTGAAAGTGCCGATACGTTTAACGACACTCGCAGGGCATACATACTCGGGCAATGTATAGATCTTCAATCTTGCTTTCGTACACGGATTGATGTTTACCACCTTAGTCGTTCCGTTGTGGAATCCTCAGCTGATCACCACAGGGGAATGCACGTATTCATGACTGGGCTTTCCTTTGACGGTCAAAGCGCTACATGTGCCTGTCTTGATTCCCATGCGGCTTGATGTACGGCAAGCCACCACCTGTGAATTTGGACGGCTTACGTCTCGGTTTGCTCAGCTTCAATCGTCCATGATTGTTCGAAATGCACCACATCTCCAATCGAAATCTTGGATGTTTACTTGAAAAGTAAACATTCATAACTCCCAAAATCATCTCCCAGCAGTAGAGCTCATTCATCGACTTAACGCGTCCAGAATGCTGCACAAAACCGACTCAGTCGTCTAAGCCGACGCAACGAGAAAGGATGAGTCGACAATTGTTACCACATCTGACAAGCAGTTCGACCAGATTCGTCACCGGCCTCGAAAATCCTGTTTCTGGATGGCGTTCGAGGCACCGCAGTCTTGTTGGTGGTGACACAGCACACCGGATACATGCACGACATCTTCATGGGGGCCGTCGGAGTCGACGCCTTCTTCGTGCTCAGCTCGTTCCTGCTGACCATGATCTTCATGAAGAAGAGCATCAAACTTCTCGCTCAAAGTGCGTCCTACCGCAAGTGGGGGTTCACTCTGGCCGACTACTTCTCCAAGCGGTTCTTCCGAGTCTATCCGTTGTTCGCACTGGTGGCCATCGCATTGTGGCTCATGCCGTTCGAGTACCAGCACCAGTTCTACAAGGTGGCCAAGCCGGAGGACTTTAACCTCTTCCTGACACTCACATTCCATCCGGACCACCGACACTTTCTCATGTGGACGCTGCCGCTCGAGATCTCCTACTACTTCATCATCCCCGTGTTCGTGCTAGCTGTGCTCAAGATGAAGCGATTCTGGTGGGCGGCTTTTGTGCCGCTCTACACGTGGGTCATCCACGAGGGTCTCTACACCACCCGGACCCGAGCCATTCACCAAACGCTCGGTGACCACCTGCCGACGTTCCTTGCCGGGTCCATGGCCGCCGCCGTCTTCGTGAAAGCCGACTCGTGGATCAAAGTCTCCGGTTTCAAGTTCCTCAAGCCGCACACGATCGGACTGCGAATCGTCGAAGGTGTGTTGATCGCAGCCTACCTGAGCGTGGTGTTTCGAGGCCTCTTCTTCAACTGGCTCGGGATGCCTCTCCCCAAGACCGACTACTTGATGCCGTTCACGAGCGTCAAGTTGTCGCTGCTGATCGTGATCGAGATGGTGAAGCTTTCCACCGTCTCCGAGATCTTCGAGTGGGTGGTGCTGCGCTACTTGGGCAAGATCAGCTTCTCGGTCTACCTGCTGCACGTGTTCGTCATCTACACCCCGTCCATCCAGTACCAGGAGGACTACTATGACCGCACGTTCTCGTACTTTGGTCTGGTGATTCTGCTGGCCACGGCGTCGTACCAACTGGTGGAGTATCCGTCGCAACTCCTGGCGCAGGGACTGTCACGAGTATTCACGAGATTAAGTCTGGAATCCTGCCGTCACGAGAAACTCCCGCAAGATGTCGATAACGATACCGAGACGTCTTCCCGAGGACTGCTTCCAATGGTGGCCAGCAACACGGGTTCAGAGTCAGAACTTGATGACGTCGCTGGGAAGATTTCGTTGAGTCGCACCACGCCGAAGGGAGGCACTTTTGTTTGATGTCGATCATAACTTCATATCCTACCATCATTTAGATGTGTTTCACGAATCGCTTAGCGCAGCGCCAAAAGAAATGACCTGCCATATTCTTGACCGCCGACAATTCCGCGCGTCACGACCTTAGTTTCGACCTTTGTCTTGTGCCTCATAACCACAACGGGGTCTCGATGGCACCACGAGATCGATCACTGTAGCTGTTTTACACGGAGGGGCCTTCCCAGACCGACCTGCGCACCCAAGCACTTTGACGAACGCAAAACATCAGTTAGAAAAAATCGCAAGAACCACGAACCGTGTGCGCTGTATTTCCCAGCATCTCCAGAACTCCTCTACCCAATCCGTCGCACAGTGCCCGTGACGCCGTCGAAGCAAAAGTAGTTGCAGATGGGCTCGTCTTTCTGCGAGATGGCCTTGATGACCTCCTGTCCCAAGATACCAGCCACGATGGCACAAGTCGGCACCAAGTCCGTGTCCGCCGTACGCGCCAACGCCCTGAACAACGTAATTCAGCTCACAAAAGCAACTAAAACAAAATATAACAACGTACTCCAGCTCATCTGGAGACAAGTAGTCTTCGTCCAGCCCCTGCGCTTCGAACTGCGCCCTCGCGTACTGGATAAACTCCACCACCTCATTGTCGCCGATGCTCGAGACGCTCTTCTGGGTCTTGAATCCTTGCAACACTAAAAAAACATTTTCAATAAGAAAATCACAATACCAAAAAACTATCCACATACGTTGGTTCTTGACGAACACTGGAGGCAGCTGCGGTGCACGTTTGCGAGCACTGTTGAGGGCGTTCCACTGCACCTTTTGAGCCTGTTCAAACGTCGGGAAGTGCACTGTTTGGGGTTCACTGGGAGCTGCATCCGTCCCCACAGTGTTGCGTCGGAACGTGTGGTCCCCCAAGTCGGAGAAAACGATGCCGGCAAAGCCGAAGCTCCTGGCAGCGAAGAAAGCCGAGCCGAAAGAACGGCAGAGCTGGTCCAGCCTCGACTCGGAGCTTTGGTCGGCTCCTACGATGCAAATGACCGTAAATTCCTTGAAAAAGGAGTCCGGAAGGGTCTGCAGCGGTTTAGTCTCGCACGAGACTTTGACTAGAGGATTGAGCTCCTGCACGCGCGGCAGGCAGGCTTCAGCACGCTAGAAAATGTGTATGTAAGAATAACAAATATTATAACTAACAATAACAATCATTTTACGTTTTTGCCGACATCCTCCCTCGAAAGAAAGAACTGCGTGTCGGCGTTCTCGGCCGTGACGTCACCCGCATCATGCAGTGTCACCCCATGCCAGCCAGCACCAGGTTCTTGGCCAGCTCCGAGCCCAGCGCCGACAGCCCGCTGACCAGCACACGCGCGCTCTGCAAACGCTTCTGGGCCTCCACGCCCCACAGCCGCATCTGCCGGTCGTACACGGCCGCCTCCGCCGCGCTGAACGTCGCCTGCTCCGCCATTAGATCGAGACGTGGATTTTCTTTTAAGAAAAGTATTAAACACAAGTAAAACTCGGGACTATCATATTGCTTGTTAGCCTAAGTTTTCGTGTTTGATTTGAAACGATCGTTACGAAATCAGTGATTGCACGAGTGTGATGCCCGTGGCCTGCAGGTAATCTCCCAATCGTGTGTGTTTCAAAAGGAGCGGAATGGAATAAACACAGCGGCCCGCTGTCGATACCGTACCGTCATTATTGAATACCTTTGCTAGCTCAATACCGTCCAATAGATGTCATTGTCGATACAGTAGGAGACGGAAAAGACCGATAGGCTGTCGTCTTGGCAGGTGGTGAACTAAGCTGTGTGGTAAACTTTGCAAAAACGAGATTACTAGGCGGAGATTGTTCCTCGATCCGTGACCAATCGCGCCGTCTGGACGTTGTTCAGGTCGCGTCGTTGAAGGCAAATCGTGGCTGTTTACCCGGGGCTGTGTTCACATGGGTGGCTGCTGGAACAGCAGTGCTGTTGTGTATTCCATCGCCTATCGGAGCTTGGTGGCAAAGGTTGCATGCAGCAATGGAACCAGTCACACATTGTTTAAACTGTTTACAATCTCGTACCATCGCTCTTCGATATCATCTGAAAAGATCACCGCGCGATGGAGCTACAGCGAGAGGCGTCAGCTCGAGTCGAGTCACTCCGGAACTCGCTCGACCCAGTCCAAAGTCGAAACAGGAACTCCCAGGAAAATGTTTCGACCGAGATCAAGCGGGACCTCATTGAGCATCCAAGTGGCTGACGACTCCACTGACAGGTCGGCATCGAACCAAACCCAAGCAGCTCGACCAGATTCGTCACCGGCCTCGAAAATCCTGTTTCTGGATGGCGTTCGAGGCACCGCAGTCTTGTTGGTGGTGACACAGCACACCGGATACATGCACGACATCTTCATGGGGGCCGTCGGAGTCGACGCCTTCTTCGTGCTCAGCTCGTTCCTGCTGACCATGATCTTCATGAAGAAGAGCATCAAACTTCTCGCTCAAAGTGCGTCCTACCGCAAGTGGGGTTCGCTCTGGCCGACTACTTCTCCAAGCGGTTCTTCCGAGTCTATCCGTTGTTCGCACTGGTGGCCATCGCATTGTGGCTCATGCCGTTCGAGTACCAGCACCAGTTCTACAAGGTGGCCAAGCCGGAGGACTTTAACCTCTTCCTGACACTCACATTCCATCCGGACCACCGACACTTTCTCATGTGGACGCTGCCGCTCGAGATCTCCTACTACTTCATCATCCCCGTGTTCGTGCTAGCGGTGCTCAAGATGAAGCGATTCTGGTGGGCGGCTTTTGTGCCGCTCTACACGTGGGTCATCCACGAGGGTCTCTACACCACCCGGACCCGAGCCATTCACCAAACGCTCGGTGACCACCTGCCGACGTTCCTTGCCGGGTCCATGGCCGCCGCCGTCTTCGTGAAAGCCGACTCGTGGATCAAAGTCTCCGGTTTCAAGTTCCTCAAGCCGCACACGATCGGACTGCGAATCGTCGAAGGTGTGTTGATCGCAGCCTACCTGAGCGTGGTGTTTCGAGGCCTCTTCTTCAACTGGCTCGGGATGCCTCTCCCCAAGACCGACTACTTGATGCCGTTCACGAGCGTCAAGTTGTCGCTGCTGATCGTGATCGAGATGGTGAAGCCCTCCACCGTCTCCGAGATCTTCGAGTGGGTGGTGCTGCGCTACTTGGGCAAGATCAGCTTCTCGGTCTACCTGCTGCACGTGTTCGTCATCTACACCCCGTCCATCCAGTACCAGGAGGACTACTATGACCGCACGTTCTCGTACTTTGGTCTGGTGATTCTGCTGGCCACGGCGTCGTACCAACTGGTGGAGTATCCGTCGCAACTCCTGGCGCAAAAGCTGTCGAGTGTTTTCGCCAGACTTGCTTCTTACGATCACCAGCAACTTTTCAAGCAAAATGATACCGACACGACCAAATCGGCCCAGAATTTGGATGAAATCGATGCCAGTTCGGATACGACCGCGTCGTCCGCGAGCAACTCGCTGAGAGAAAGCTCACCCAGACGAAATTCATTGATTCGAGGATAGAAAATAGGGATAACTCAGAAAACTATGTAATTGTCGTTATGGAAGTTGTGAAACCAATGGCTCGACAGAAACCTCTTGTTGCTCCTTTGGTTCCATAGTCCTACGCTGAAGTCACTCATCAATTTCCCTTCCTGAACAACCGACCAAGTAACAATCTAGTTAAAAGATTCCAAGTCGACATGCGCGTCCGGAAATCGTCGACGACTACTTTGGACATCCCCGTCAACGCGAACCTCGAGATTGCCAAGCAACCAACGGAACGACGAGCGTCTTCGGCCGCCAAGATCCTGTTTCTTGACGGTGTACGTGGTGCAGCCGTCATCTCCGTCATCACGCAGCACTCTGGATACATGCACGACATCTTTTTGGGAGCCGTCGGAGTCGACGCCTTCTTCGTGCTCAGTGCCTTCCTGCTGACCATGATCTTCATGAAGAAAAGCATTAAGCTGCTCGCAGAAGGAGCGTCCTATCGCAAGTGGGGGTTCACACTAGCCGACTACTTCTCCAAGCGGTTCTTCCGAGTCTACCCGTTGTTCGCACTGGTGGCGATCATCTTGTGGCTCATGCCGTTCCAGTACAAGAACCACTACTACAACGTGGTGAAACCCCAAGACTTCAATTTATTCCTGACGCTTATTTTCCATCCAGACCACCGACACTACCTCATGTGGACGCTACCTCTCGAGATCTCGTACTACTTCATGCTACCTGCGTTCGTCTTGGCCGTACTCAAGTTGGGTCGTGGCTGGTGGATGGCCTTCATCCCGCTGTACACGTGGGTCATCCACGAGGGTCTGTTCACCACCAGGACCAATGTCATTCACCAACGACTCATTGATCACTTACCAACGTTCCTTGCTGGGTCGATGGCCGCTGTTATCTTCGTTAAACTCGAGGCGCGGATCAAAGTCACGGGTTTTAAGTTCAACAAGGCTCATACGTTGGCCATTCGAGTGATCGAAGGTGTCTTGATTGCAGCCTACTTGAGCGTCGCGTTCCGAGGCTTGTTCTTCAACTGGCTCGGCAGGAGTCTCCCAGTCGACAAGCACTACATGATGCCATTCACCAGCGTCAAACTGTCGCTGCTGTTCGTGATCGAAATGCTTCTACCGTCTGCTGTGTCAGTGATCTTCGAGTGGCTCCCACTTCGCCACCTGGGCAAGATTTGCTTCTCCGTCTACTTGCTGCACGTCTTCATTGTCAAGACGGACAAGATCACACACCAGAAGAACTACTACGACCGAACCTTCTCGGAATTTGGTCTAGTGATCTTGCTGGGAACGATCTCGTACCATTTGGTGGAGTATCCATCGCAGCTTCTAGCCCAGCGATTGTCGCGTGAGTTCGCTCGGCTTGAAGCGAACACGCACCAGAAACTCGTGGACGAACTCGATCACTCTTGTGACGCTGAATATGCTGACAAAAATGTCGACGTTGAGGAGACGATCGAAGGTACCCACAAAAGCTTGCTGCCTGTTGTCAAGAACCGCTGGCAAAAGGAAGACGCCGAACGGCTACCGAGTCCTCCCGGCATTTCTTCCGCGTAAGATCCTCAGTCGTGTAGCTTTAAGGCTTGCATCATTACCGTCTTGAATTTGGTTAGCGACAGCAACCCTTTGAAATTCACGAGGTAGTTCGAAAAGCCTCAGACTCGATAGATCTAGCCCATGCGAAGCAGTTCTAAAGTATCAACAAGACTGACAAAGTTTCCAAAAAGAAAATGGAGGTTGAGAGTGAAGTCGAAATACACGGCGGGGCCGATTCAAAACGCGACGTGTCTGAGTGTCTGAGAACTAACCAGTTCAGCCGATGTCTACAGCTTACAATATCTTGAACCACCACTACAACGTGGTAAAATCCAAAGACGACAACTAGTTCATAACACCCAGAGCACCGCCACTACTAATTTGGACGCAACTGGGGTGGATTCTTTGCGCGATCTTAACTGTTAATAGTGTTATTGTCGCTTTCACATATTTTGCGTCCTAAAATCGTCGCAGTAATCGTTGTGCATAATTATAGAACTCGTTGTGCAAAAAGCGTGCATTTCGTCTTTTGCCAACGGCTCAGCAGCACACATCTCGCGATGGCGGCCGAGCTGCCTGCGTTACCCTCTCTCTGTGATGCCGTTGTGACGATTAAGATTGGCGAGCCGCAGACAGACCGCAGGATGGTGCACAAGGGGTCCATTGAGATATCATTTTCGGTGCGTGAAGGCTACGCTGTTTTGAAGGAGCGCCTAAGACGCTTGTTCATCAAAGATCCAGCCGTCACGTGGGCTACAGACGCTGGTATCTACGTGGAGGCGACGGTGAATGCACGCCAACATGAATACAAGCGCTTACCGGAGGACGACCAAGGGTTCACCGGGTTTTTAAAAGCAGTCTGGGCGAGGTTTCGACGCCAAGGAAAGCGCATTCCTTTGTTTTTGTATGCTGGTAGAGTAACAAATTCTAATCCAATTCACCGAGCTACTGCTAGTCGCATCGCCCAAGCAACACGAGATATCAACCAGTTGATCCAGTCCAAAGGCCGCGAGCCACCAGGACCAGCTTCAATAGAATATTGGGCGACTGTGCAAGCCCGTCAACCTGATAAAGTTCCCATTGCCCAGCCCAATAACGAAACGTTCCGACAACTGAATTATATTGACACCCAAGCGCAACGGCATCATGAAGAAATTTCAATTACTACAGCAGCTGCTACTCGTGTTACTCGCTGTGTTCACATCCGCATTAATGGCGTACTAGTGCCAGTCGATATTGACATACAAGAGTTTCGACAGGTTCTCGGGCTACTTGAATACGATTTACAACCACCATTTCGTGAGAGAGTGATACCGCAAACCAATGAGCCAAATGACATGCAAGATGCTGACCATGAAGAAGACATTCATGGCGGTGATACTGGAATAAATTCTGAAGACGAAGCTGAAGACGAATCCGTAGTCTAGATTAGATTATTTGCTCTATCTACGAAAACATGCTCTACTAACTTTGCTGAATATCCACACTTCCGATACAAATTTCTTCCGATAGAATCATTTGATCGCGTGCACTCTCTTAGTGCTACCTCCAAAAAAGCTTCCGGATTAGCAGGGAACGCCATATTGGCGTGATGAATTATCCATCGCTTGAGCAATGAAAACAACACCTCAATTGGGTTTAGTTGCGGGCAGTATGGAGGAAGGAAAAGAGGAGAGTACCAGTTGAATGCACCAACTCCTCTAACTCGCGATACATGTGTATCTTAGCATTGTCGAGAATCACAATACTTCTAGAAAGTGGCCACGGATTTAACAATAGTGCGACCTTCTCTTTAAAAGATTTTGAAACTCTTTACGAGTGAATGTTCCCCTTGTCATCTCCCACGCAAAAAAACGGTTGTATCCATTGCAGCTAACACTGACACTCGCTCGCCTCGTTTAAAAGGCAGATCGACTACAGCAGGAGCACCACAAGGTGCCCATGCATATTTCCGCATGCGATCTCGTCCGGCTTTCGCTGTCTCATCTAAAAGACAAGCTGCTCTGGGCCAGAGTAGAAAGGCAACAGCTTATTGTAGTAGACCGCAATCTCGGCAGGGGCAGCCTCCCGTGCACGCTTACTTAGAATTTTCCGAGTAAGGCAGAGATCAAAGCGTAATGCGCGACAAATAGTCGCCTCGGATGTGTTTCGTAAAGTAGGAAAACAATCTTTGAGTGCGATACGCAGCTCATCGATGTAGAAGCAAGGATGGGATTCAGCGTATTCACCAACGAAATGACACACATCAAGTGACCATCTCGATGTGCGGTGCTTCCTTCTAACGCCTTCAACATTCCATCTACTTTGAAACCAACCATACCATCTCTGTATTGACCGCACCGATACACCCAAAACGCTTGCTACGTAGGGCATCTCCACATCGTAGACATGGACTAGGGTGACGGCACGCCAACGAAGGTCGCTCGATTTGGTCATTCTGGTCAACACGGAAATGGTAAAGTAAGCAGCAAGTTACGATAACGAAAGGCGGGTGGCACACCCACCATTCGTTGTCAACGGCGCCAAATCGCCACACCTTTTTGCAACTCGTCTTCTAAATCGTGAATCCTCTCAAAGGTATTAATCGCTCGCTGATAATTCGTTTTACTGCTGCTGCTAAGTCGTCATCAAACAGCAAGCCGCCGCCAAAATGCACGAAAGGAACAATAACTAACGCTTAATAACATTTCGCTTAGTAGTTAATAGTACTGAGCAATGTAGAAAAAGGCCACAGCTCGACGTTATTATTTACATTCGTGACCACACAAACACAAGCAAAGTCTGCAGACGCATGCCACAGCGAGTGCAGGACGAGCGGTGACAACAACGCCATCCTCACCGTCATCGCGCTCTTCGAATTGGCCAAGTGCGCCGCAACTGACAAGATTTGGCTGCATTTGCGTCCCTACAACCCCGTGCGAGATCGCGAACGAAGGTCCTGCCAACAAGGGAAGTGATGGATACGGGTTTCACGTTTTAGTATCGCCAACTCCATATGAATTTCAGCACCGCGCGGTTCGTGAGCTTCGTATAAACGCACTATTGGAGCTACAGCAGGCTTGAGCGAGAGGATCTGGATGGCCTCCTTGGGATGCCTTCTTCGCGGCCGCCTATGGAGTTCGTGTACGATACGGTCGTTGGCAATGATGAACGGGAGCTGGAGTGACTTCCTCACCATCGACGACTTCGATCTGTTTCGTATGGTCGGGTGCCTTCGGTAAAGTGCGGTTGGTTCGAAGAAAGGTTCCGCAGCAGCAGTGAGGTGCACGATTATTGAGTTCGCGCACGATGATGGCCATGGGAATGATTCCACAGCAGATTGCGGTCGCATCAGGTGGCGAACAAGGCAAAGTGTATGCGATGAAGGTCATCAAGAAGGCTGCTGTGTTTGGCAAGAACCAGATGCAGCACACCAAGACAGAGCAACGTATTTTGCAAGACGTGTATTACTCCTCCATGGGGAGGCTGCGGTATGCGTTCCAGAACGAGGCCAAGCTCAACTTTGTCATGGACTTCTACAACGGCGGAACGCTGCACTTCCACCTGCGGCGCCACGCACTTTGACGAGACCCGCACGCGCTTCTCAGCTAGTGCTGGCCATTTCGCACCTGCACACCTACAACATCGTGTACCGAGACCTGAAGCCGGAGAACATTCTGCTGGACGACAAGGGATTCATCGCATTGACGGACTTTGGTCTCTCGCACGACCACTTCGACAGTAAGAACGGGATGCAGACGTTCTGCGGTACGCCCGAGTACATTGCGTCCGAGCTGATCCGTCGTGTACCCTACGGCAAAGCGGTGGACTACTGGTCGCTCGGTGTCCTCATCTTCGAGATGCTGGCGGGTTACACGCCGTTCTACCACGCCAACCGCAAGCGCAACTACCAGAACATCACCAAACTCCCGCTGCGGTTCCCGTCTGAGTTTTCCGACGACGCTCGATCCCTGCTGCGTGGTTTGACCTGCCGCAACCCAGCCAAGCGATTCGGCTCCGGTCCGTGCGGCGTCCAAGAGATCACGGACCACCCCTTCTTCAACAGCGTGGACTGGGAGAAACCGGATAAGCGGGAGGCGCCCGTGCCATTCCGACCGGTGGTCTAGTCTGACGGCGAGGTGAACAATGTGCCCGAGTTCTTCAAGCGACAAGAAGTGGTAGACTCAGTGGCGTCGGACACGCGAATCGGCAAGAGCCATGTTTACCAGAGTTTCCCGTACATGAAGTCATGCACTCTCTAAGCAGAGAAAGAAAAAGAGAGAATATGTAGCACCGCGAGGTAGAAAGTAGTGGAAACCTTTACGAATAAGCATGGCGGTAAACGCAGTTATGTATTCATTTTCATTTCGAGCCCGGTGGAAACAGGAAACCTCAGTACTGCCAAAACACGAACTCAAACGTAGTTGTGCACATCAAACACCCGTTGTTGTCCACCTTCAGTCGGCTTCGTCAAAGTCAGACAGGGACTCCAAAAGGAGTTCAAAATCCTCGTCATCGAGATCAAACACCGTTTCTTCATCTTCTTCAACTTCTTCCTCGCCATCGTCACGCTCGGTCGGCGCAGGTGGAGTAGCATAAACTGGCAACCCCTCCCGATTATCGTTGCCGCAGTTGTTGCGGATGAACGACAATTTCTCGACACTTGGAACACTCAGCCGATTTCGTAGCTTGGTATGGGTCAAGCCTTGAATACTCCACAGACGTTCACTTGCTGCTGAAGATGTGGGGCTGCTCAAAACATGCTGCGCAAAACGCTTGACAGGAGACCGCGAGAAAACTTTATTTCTAACCCACCAGTCAAGAGGTGGTTTGGAGCTGTTGGCTTTCCAAGCGTCCACATCCCAGTCATCCTTCGCGCCTACCAACTCCATCACAGCGTTCTCAAACACCTCTTTGTCACTTGAGCATTAGCCACATGCCCAGTGCGTTTTGCCAGTTTCACAGTGTCATCGACGACTTTGTCAACACTAATGCCTTCGAAGGTCGCGAAAGCTGAAAGACTCTTGCTTGGATCCAGTAAATAGGCGATGCTGGTGATACTGGATCGGGAACAAACGAAGTCCCAGCGTTTTGAGATCGCATCCCGGATTTTTGGCTGAACGGTTCTGTCGTGGAGTCCATGAAGGTCTTCTTTGTACTCGGGGAGCGCATGAGACGATCAAACTCATGCAATATCATCGCTTTGAGCACAGATCAGATTCGAGAACGGCGAGTGAACGCTTGATCGGGGCTGTGAGGGACAACCCACGCGTTATTCCAAAACGTGGAATTGGGTCTCACGATATCTTGGATCTTCTCCAATCTCGCTTTGTTCTCAGCGGTATCCTCGTAGTTTCGCATCAACTGCGAATTTGTGAACGCAGTTGTTAGCGGCGATTTATTGCTTAGCACACTTCGAATGCACTTCTCCTGCGAATACCATCTTGTTGCGACCGGCAGTGCTAGCTCTCGAATCTTCTTCTTGCCCACCCTCTGAAAGTATATTCTGTTCTTCCTAACGCCAGCCAACAGTAGATTTCGAGCACGCACAAACTTCGTTACTTTCAGCGCTTGTTGTAGTACTTCTTTCAGCAATGGTAACTTGTAAATGTCCTTGAGCAGCAAATTCATCGCATGCGCAGCGCACCCACTGTAAACAACGTTCGGGCGCCTCGCCTCCACCAGTTTCCCAGCTAATCTCATGTTCGGCGCATTGTCAGAGACAACGGAAGTCACCTTTCCTATTCCAGCCAACTCTTCAACTTCACCAATAACTCGCAGGATCTCTTCCGCCATATATTCTCCGGTGTGATTGGCAGAACCAGTCGTCCCTGACGACCACATCATTGGCCTCATCTTCGGCGATGTCAGGACGTAGTTGACAATGCTCTCACGACATGTGTTTGTCCAGCCATCGGTAACCAAAGTAAGGCGTTTTTGTGGCTTGAGAATCTCTGCCAGTTTAGAGCGTCCTACTTGGTACACCTCATTCAGCAAACTGGTCGCAAGTGCACGACGTGTGGGCAGTCGGAAGGCCGGGATACAACGAGTAAACGCGCTCTGCAAGTGGGGTTTTTCGATGGCTCGGAAAGGTATCCCAGCCGTATAAAACCCTCTAGCAAGCTCAACATGAACCTCGTGGATCTCGGTGTCACTCAAAACCGGGGTCTAGAGGACCGATGAGCAGTAGCTGGTTCTGCGGGACTTAACCGGAGAGAACATGGCTCCGCCATTGGAGGAACGGCGTTTGCCTATCTTCAGCTTCGCGATACGGGCGCTGTGTTTCGCTTTCACGTCCGTCGGTATTGAATCACAACTCTCGAAGTGACGGACTAAGTCTCGAGTGAGTTGGGCACTGTTAACACGCCACGCTCTGCAGTGGGGACATAAAACATCAGGATGTGGTTTGTCTGGGCCTCGCTGGTGCACGATGGTGAACTCATCCCACAGCTGATCTTGCTTGCGGCCCGTCATTGGGACGGAGTCGAGGAAGACTTCGATGTGTGCTTGACGACTTGTAATTGTGGGGCGATCTTGAGCTTGGACTTGGTGACTTCGTGGCAAATTGCGTTGTGGAGAGAACCAAGCGCGCTCGGGATTTGATTTCCGCGCCAAGATTCTTGATGCCCTTTCAGGTTTTGAATTTCGCGCCAAGATATTGGCAAGATCTCTTTGGCGCGAAATCCAAAACAGCGCGAGCAACGAGCTAGCTCGTTGCTAAAGGATGCAGCAGAGGGACTCGTTGGGATGACAAAGGTTCAAGACCTGTTTAGCAGCATCAACACCACGTTAGAATGTTTAAGGTGCAACACAAAAATGTAAATTCGTACCAATCCAGTTCCGCAGGCAAGTTGCTGTACGGCACAAGCATCTTGGTCACACCAGGCGTAGTTACTACTTGAAGGGGCTCGTGTCAAAAATTGCCACGTTCTTGAAGACGAAGTTCGCCAAGTTCTTGGACACTATGATCACCAGTAACTAGGCCCACGAGTTTCGACTACATCAGCATTAGCATCGGCAGTGCCAGACACAACAACTACGTCGACATGTGCATAACTGCATCAGCCGCTCACAAGTACATTTGGCCATTCTGTTGGCAGGTTGTCGCGAGCATTCAGCAACACTCCGATGATCCGTCCAGGCATCTTGCGATGGTACTACTAGGTCTCACTAGAAAAGCAGCATACAGGTCATGAAAATCATGGGGACGCCAAAGCGTTGAGCTGGTCCCAGTGCAACATTCGTTCCCGAATCTGCACGAAAGCTGCGTAAATTCAGCCAATGTATCACCACCACCTTATTCTTGCGCGCATCGCCCACAAACAGCTTGTAATCGTTGACTGCACCGAACGTCGTGTATTCCAGCAACACACCACTGTACCTCCTCCAACATGAACCGTTCGATGAGGGACTGGGTCAGCGTGGCATTGAAGGCCTTGTCAATGAAGCTCTTGAGCGTCGTGATTCTGACTTGCCGTCTGGTTCAATTTGGCAGCAGCCCACTATCAAGTCAGCAGCAGCCCGTAGACCATGTCAGGACCACCAGAATTCTCAACAGCATGCATATGATGCTTGAAGTGATGATGGTGGGCCCAGCGGACGCCAACAGCGGCGCACTCACGGCAAATACCATCGCCACCCAAGGAGACAGCATAGGAATCCAAGATTTCAATACCAGCCATAGCACACAGCCTTTTCTTTGCGCACCCTTTCGTTTTTAGTATTTCATAGGAATATTTAGATGTTATTAAAGGTGTTAATACTACAATATGTTAATAACTGTTAATAGTCATTCAAAGGTTAAGGATCCACCCCAGACGCAACCTCTCGAGATCGCTCAGTGTCGCCACTCGCCAAAACCTCTGACAAAGGAAGACCCCAAACGGCTATTGAGTCCCCAGTCTCCTCAGCAGTTTATATCGTCATGAAACTACCACCATACTCCTTCCGGCAGCTGCAGTCGTGTTCGCAACCGCTTCGAAACCTACGAGTAGGTTATGAAACCATCGACACATACTTCGGCTGTGAAGCAGTTCGCAAGTCTCCACGTGGACGACAAGTCCGACCAAGAAAGCAACCACGTTTCCGAGGGAAAATGCAAGTCGAAAGCATCGTCGAAATACCCAACGAGGCGGATTCGAAGTCTAAGGACCAACCAGTCAAACCACCATCGTCCCCAGTGTCTAAGATTCTGTTTCTTGATGGCGTTCGCGGCGTCGCCGTCATCTTCGTGGTCACGCAGCACTCTGGATACATGCACGACATCTTCTTGGGAGCCGTCGGAGTCGACGCCTTCTTCGTGCTCAGTGCCTTCCTGCTGACCATGATCTTCATGAAGAAGAGCATTAAACTTCTTGCTGAAGGAGCCTCTTACCGCAAGTGGGGGTTCACTCTGGCCGACTACTTCTCCAAGCGGTTCTTCCGAGTCTATCCGTTGTTCGCACTGGTGGCGGTAGTACTGTGGTTGCTGCCATTCAAGTACAAACTGCACTACTACGACATCAAGCATCCGGAAGACTTCAACCTCTTTCTCACCCTCATCTTCGACCGGAAACACCGACACTACTTGTTGTGGACTCTACCTCTCGAGATCTCCTACTACTTCATCATCCCCGTCTTGGTGCTGGCTGTGTTGAAAGTGGGTCGGTTCTGGTGGGCGACGTTCGTTCCGACGTATCTATATGTCATCTACGAAGGACTGTCCTTCACTCGAGGGGTGGTTCATACAGGAAGTCCATTGCTACAAATGCTACCGACGTTCCTTGCCGGGTCCATGGCCGCCGTCATTGTCGTCAAGCTCGAGACCTGGATCAAACGCACAGGTTTCACGTTTTCCATGAAGCAGACGGTGGCCATCCGAGTAGTAGAAGGGGCCTTGATCGCGGCTTACCTCAGTGTCGCGTTCCGAGGTTTGTTCTTCAACTGGCTCGGTATGAGTCTTCCTTCCGACAAGCACTACATGATGCCGTTCACGAGCGTCAAACTGTCGCTGCTGTTCGTGATCGAGATGGTTCTACCTTCCGCTGTTTCGTTGATGTTTGAGTGGTTCCCGCTTCGCCACCTGGGCAAGATCTGCTTCTCCGTCTACCTGCTACACGTGTTTGTAGTCAAGACCAACGCCATTGCTTACCAGAAAAACTACTACGATAAAGTGTTCTCGGAGTTCGCGCTGGTGATCCTGTTGGGAACGATCTCGTACCATTTGGTGGAGTATCCGTCACAGCTTCTAGCGCAGAGACTGTCACGTGAGTTCGCTCGGCTTGAAGCGAACACGCACCAGAAACTCGTGGACGAACTCGATCACTCTAGTGACGCTGAATATGCTGACAAAAATGTCGACGTTGAGGAGACGATCGAAGGTACCCACAAAAGCTTGCTGCCTGTTGTCAAGAACCGCTGGCAAAAGAAGACGCCGAACGGCTACCGAGTCCTCCCGGCATTTCTTCCGCGTAAGATCCTCAGTCGTTTAGCTCTCATAAAACGCTTTCATAAATATCGTCATGAAAAACACACCGTACAACTGGCTGTCGTCGCTTTAGCAACCGCTTTGAAACCGAGGTAGTTCTTGAAGCCCTCGATAGATCTTTCCCTTGCGAAGCACTTCTGAACTGTCCCCGCCGACAACCAAACCGACCAAGTTTCCGAAGAAAAATGGTAATTGAAAGCGTCGTCGAAATACGTTGCGAGACGGATTCATAGCGTGACTTACCCGAGGGTCAACCAGTTAAGCTGCCGGCACCGCCGTCTCCCGTGTCCAAGATCCTCTTTCTCGACGGAGTTCAAGGCACCGCAGTCTTGTTGGTGGTGACACAGCACACCGGATACATGCACGACATCTTCATGGGGGCCGTCGGAGTCGACGCCTTCTTCGTGCTCAGCTCGTTCCTGCTGACCATGATCTTCATGAAGAAGAGCATCAAACTTCTTGCTGAAGGAGCCTCTTACCGCAAGTGGGGGTTCACTCTGGCCGACTACTTCTCCAAGCGGTTCTTCCGAGTCTATCCGTTGTTCGCACTGGTGGCCATCGCATTGTGGCTCATGCCGTTCGAGTACCAGCACCAGTTCTACAAGGTGGCCAAGCCGGAGGACTTTAACCTCTTCCTGACACTCACATTCCATCCGGACCACCGACACTTTCTCATGTGGACGCTGCCGCTCGAGATCTCCTACTACTTCATCATCCCCGTGTTCGTGCTAGCTGTGCTCAAGATGAAGCGATTCTGGTGGGCGGCTTTTGTGCCGCTCTACACGTGGGTCATCCACGAGGGTCTCTACACCACCCGGACCCGAGCCATTCACCAAACGCTCGGTGACCACCTGCCGACGTTCCTTGCCGGGTCCATGGCCGCCGCCGTCTTCGTGAAAGCCGACTCGTGGATCAAAGTCTCCGGTTTCAAGTTCCTCAAGCCGCACACGATCGGACTGCGAATCGTCGAAGGTGTGTTGATCGCAGCCTACCTGAGCGTGGTGTTTCGAGGCCTCTTCTTCAACTGGCTCGGGATGCCTCTCCCCAAGACCGACTACTTGATGCCGTTCACGAGCGTCAAGTTGTCGCTGCTGATCGTGATCGAGATGGTGAAGCCCTCCACCGTCTCCGAGATCTTCGAGTGGGTGGTGCTGCGCTACTTGGGCAAGATCAGCTTCTCGGTCTACCTGCTGCATGTGTTCGTCATCTACACCCCGTCCATCCAGTACCAGGAGGACTACTATGACCGCACGTTCTCGTACTTTGGTCTGGTGATTCTGCTGGCCACGGCGTCGTACCGACTGGTGGAGTATCAGTCGCAACTTCTAGCGCAGCGGCTCTCTCAAGTTCGTTCAACTGGAGGAAACGGTCATCAACAATTGCCGAGTGACGACAGTGAAGAGAAGAAGGGAGACGCGGAAGGGCTACAACTAGTTGTTCAAGCGCCAATGGCGTAAGCAACTCAACTGGTACAGGGTCTTGTTGTCGTGGTCAATGAGCCAAGCAATCTGCGTTGTAGTATTTCACGATTAGTGTCGTCTCCAGATCTACTGATAATTGAGACTCCTTCATCTTGACCTGCGTTGATTCCCTTAGACGACGGTGCAGTTGGGGAGGACTCCTTTGGCGGTGAGATCGGCGATGATCGTCGGTCCGGGGATAGCTCCGTTCAGACACCCGCCGCAGTGGTGCAGTGCTACTACAGTGTTGTCGTTCGTGGCGATGACCGGCGACCCCGACGAGCCTTCTTGCGTGTCAACATAGTAGCCCACGTCGCCATTGCGGCAGTCCGTCACGTTCAGCGACTCGATGCGACCGGGTTCACCATTGTACAGCCAGGCGATGCGCTTACCGTACCCCAGCGGGTGCTGCGGGATGTAGATCGTCTCGTCCAGCACAGGCCCCGACCCGCGGAACTGCAGGTAACCTGTCTTGGCGTAGAGTCCCGAGAAGTTGGCGTTGGAGTTGTTCACTCCGAGTCGCACCAGAGCGTAGTCTAAGTCCTCCGACACTGCCACGAGTGTCGTCGCCAACACCCCCGCCGACCCCGGACAACCTCCTCGCTTGTCGCATGCTTCGCCACCACCACAACTCGAAGACTCGGCTAGGAGCTCCACCTTGGTGTTAAGCGCGTCTTGGTTGTTGCCGATGCAGTGCTGGTTCGTGATGAGGTGGCCGTCGCAGCCAAGCAGCCAGCCCGTGCAGTAGGCGACTTCCATGCCGTTGTCCTTGATGATCGACAGACGAGCGACCGCTTTCGAGTGGTTGAACATGACGGCTCCTGCCTCGCTGTTGGTAGCGCTCGGAGCACACGCAGCTTCGACGGACTCATCTGTGCCGCAGATACTTTCGTCGTTGGCGTCGCTGTCTTTGATGTTCGACTCGATGACACCCGGCACCCCCAAAGGGACTTTCAGACGAGCAGCTTCTTCCACCAATTCCTTTGGAGAAAACAAAATGCTATCGACGGAAAACCCGCGACACGAAGTCGACTTGGTATTAAGAGCTGCCGTCTTGTGCAGTTCGATCACCACTCCAGTGCCTGAGATCGGCGTCGCATAGAACTTGCCCGTGGCGTTCTTCCCCGACAGTGCGATGGATTGAGGCGAGCTGTCGGTGGCTTTCAACACGAGGATGTCATCGTCCGGGAGGTTAAACTGCTCGAAGTGAAGCACGTAGATGCCCTTGCCAAGTCCAGGGTTCAGTTGCAGACGGTAGGACGACTCACTGGGAGATGTCTTGGGTAGCTTCGTGTAGTTGGAGAACTTACAGCCCACCCCGAATTTCATCGGCACTTCTTGGCCCGTCGTCTGCGCCATACAGCTCGATATTATCACTGCACTCAACACCATTAGCACCTGCACGACTGCCATCGTGGAGCTCTGAAGTCGCAGGAAGAGGATGAATTGCAGAGTGTTGCTGATCCCATTGAGACTTAGATGAGAGAGAATGGCGTTACGCTCTCGGCTTTGAGCGATGTGATTGACAAGCGTGCTAGTACAACAGAGTTTCAATGGCATTTGTGATGGAAGTTGCTTCCGATGGATGGCCCTGTGTTGATCTCCAAGCACTTTATCGTAAAACGCATTCGCCATTCCAGCTTTTCCTTGACCAACGATAGGAGACTAACGCCCGCTACAGTTTAGCGTGAGGGTTGCCCGACACGACTTGAATCTCGTCATGGTCGGTCGACGAAGCGATGGCTGCCCATTCATCGAGCTCGCGCCGCGATGAATGCAGCACGGCGTTGCCCACAGCCACGGCGTCTTTCCCCAGCAGCAGCCGACTCGGGATGGTCTTGCCGGCGCATCGTCCGCTCTTGGTCAGTACCTCGACAATCACCTGCGCGCCTTTGGCTGGATCTCCAGGCTGTTTGGCTTCTTGAGCGTTGATGCTGTCGATTCGACTGTGCAGAGGCTTGGTGATCGGCAGGTAGTCGGGGATGGAGGTCTTCATAGACGAGAAACCTTTGCCCAGGATGGCGGTGCTGAACGAACCAGGTTCAATGATGGTCGTCTCGATGCCGAACGGCTTCAACTCTTCACGTAGTGCCAACGAAAGCCCTGCAAGAGCGAACTTGGTGGCGCCGTACACGCCCATAGTCTTGATGCCGAACCAGCCACCGGCAGAGCCAATGGAGGCGACAACCCCGACCGCTTCGCTCGCATGTGGGGCAGCACCGCACGCAGCATCCGCAACGTACCGAAGACGTTGGTGTTGAACTGCTGGTAGGCTTCGTCGTGACTGCACTCCTCGACGGCGCCGCCGAGTAAAAATGCAGCGTTATTCACCAAGATGTCGATGGTGCCATAGAACCCCAACGCCGTGGCGATCACCTTCTCCAGCTCTTCATCACTGGCCGTGACATCCAGCGCCAAAGCGCGAGCTCCGTGCCGCACCAGATCTCCGAGTTTGCTGGCGTCTCGAGCTGTTGCTATCACGCGGTCTCCACGAGCAAGCGCGGCGAGTACGATCTCCTTACCGAAGCCGGAGGAGCAAGCCGTCACTAGCCACACCTTGGGGTCTTCTCAACTGCCGTGGCCATTAGGAACGGGGAATATATGGCGAGTGAGGTCTTGCTTCGGGGCTCTTATCAGAGTGAGACGCTGCATCGATCCGGAGGACACATCCGCGCTGCACGCGGTCCATGACCGTAAGCCTAAAGACGAGACGCAGCCATGATCAAGCTGAGGGAGGACACATCATTTGCTCTATTGGTTTGTCGACGGGGCTACAGCTTGCCGTTCTGGAAATCTGTCGACGACGAGAGCTCGGCCCACTCCTCGAGCTCGCTCTTGTTGTGCTCCAACACATCTCGCCCTAGAGCCACCGCGTCCTTTCCTAGCAACAGTCGACTCGGCAGTCTCTTCCCCGCACAACGGCCGGTCTTGGTAATCGCCTCCACCATCAACTGCGCAGCCTTGGCCGGATCTCCAGGCTGCTTGCCACTGAAGTTGGCTACGTGGGTCGTCAACGGCGTCGTCAGCGCCGCAAAGTCGTCGATCGGGGCCTTTGCAGGCACGAAGCCCTTGCCCAGAATGGACGTCCGGAACGCGCCGGGCTCCACCACCGTCACCTCGATACCGAGCGGCGCCACTTCTTCTCGCAGCGCCAACGTGATGCCAGCGATGGCGAACTTGGTGGAGCCGTAGAGTCCAATGCCGGGGATGCCCTTCCAGCCGCCGGCAGACCCGACGTTGGCGACGATCCCAGACCGCTTCTCTCGCATGTGCGGCAGCACAGCTCGAAGCACTCGCAGCATGCCGAAGACGTTGGTGTTGAACTGATCCGCCACCTCCTGCTCGCTATACGAACAGCAACATGTCGAGAGTCAGAATCGAGTCGGGCCGCGATTAAAAGGTCTGTGGACGATCTCACCTGCACTCTTCGATGGCTCCTTCCAGCAGATACGCGGCGTTGTTGACCAGCACGTCGATGGTGCCATACATCTCGAGCGCAGTGGCCGCCACGGTCTCCATCTCCTCCTGACTGGCGGTCACGTCCAGCGCCAATGTCCGCGCGCCTTTCTGTTGGAGATCCGCGAGCCGCTCGGGGTTGCGCGCTGTGGCGATCACGCAGTCTCCGTGCTGCAGAGCGGCCAGCACTACTTCACGACCGAGACCAGAGGCACAGCCGGTAACGAACCACACCTTGGCGCCGGTAGGGACTAGAGTCATGACAGGACACTTGAAAACGAGATGGCAGCACTTGGGGGTCAATTGGCGAGTGGCTACCGGCGGAGACGCCATCACTCCGTCTATCCAGAGGCGCGTTGTGCTTGGTCTACATGGACAGCACCTGATGAGTCCGTCTTCACCTGTAGTAAGCCAATCAAAGTCTGACAGGCGGTTTATTACGCGCAATCTGCTTACCACGCGCCAGTCACTCATCTACGGGACGGAGACCGTCGTGGTGGTGTCGTAGGCGGCTCCAGTGAAGTTCCCCCGCAGACGCTCAAGATGCTGTCGGAGAAGGCGTCAACTCCGGCCTCCTGGAGCTGCGTCTGACCCTCGATGAAGATCATGGCGAGGCCGCCCGCCAGGTGCCAGTCGATATGGCAGTGCAGCATCCAGACCCCGGGTTGTCGGCCTGTAGACGCAGCACCACGTACCCGACGCCGGTGCACGCGCCGGAGTCGTCGGTGGGACAGGGAGGGACCGTGTACACGTCCCGGAACATAGCGCCCGAGAGCTTCAGTGGCAGACTGCTGCTCTGCACCTCGGCCAAAGTCGCTTGGCCGCTGCCGACGATCCACGGCGAGTGGCCGTGCAAATGGAACGGATGCTGCTCGTTCTGCTCGTTGGCGAGGACGATCTCAACGTGGTCGTTGTACTGGAGCTGGCGGGCGTTGGCGGTGACTGGGAGCTCCTCGGTTGTCATCCCGTCGGCGATGGCGAGCAGCGGAGCGAACTCCGGCACCAAGAACTGGTGGAAATCGCTGCCGTCGATGGCCATCTGACCGACCCCAGGGAAGCTGAACTCGATGATGGCTCGGTCTTCCGGAGTAGTTGGGAGCGTCGTTGAATTGACCGGTGTAAAGTCGAATTCCCCGACGGTGGAGGACTCGTTCCACGGCTGCGAAGTCGGCTCCGACTCGTCGTCGCCGTAGTAGACGACGGCCAGTCCGTCGGCGTTGAACCCCGTGGTGGGGTCGCCGGTTGCTGCAGTCCAGGGCAGACCGTTGAGTCCCGTGGCTCGCATCCAGAAGCTGGTGCTCTCCGTCGAGTTTTTCGCCTCGACCAACAGGTCGTAGCGCTGGCCGACGTTGATAGTGACGGTGGTGGTGAGGTCCGACGGCTCAAGAGAGTCGCCGTCCGCGGCGACGACGCGAAAGTCGTGGTCGTCGATGCTGAAGTTGAAAGGGGCAAGCGCACTCATGTCTATGAGCCTCAAGAGGTACGTCTTCCCCGTGTCAAAGCGGAAGCTCGTCAGTAGTTGGTCGTCGGAGCAGTTGAAGCCTTGAGTTGCTGCGATCGTGCAGTTGAACCGACCGCGGTTGTTGATGAGGACGGAGTTCCAAATGGGCGGGGCGCCGGGGTCTCCGTGGTAGATGTCGGCCAGTTGGACAATGTACTCGGCGTCGACGTCTTCCTCCCAGGATTGACGTTGGGACGGTGGAGCGCGGACGACGAGCGGTCCTCGGAGACCGTACGAGTATTGCGTACTGTGGTGACTGTGCCACCAGAAGCTGCCGGCCTTGTCGGGCTCGAAACGGTACACGGTGGTGTTGCCCGGAGGGATGTAGCACTGCGTGATCCCGGAGACGCCGTCCATTTCTTGGGTCCCCAGTTGTTTAAGGCCGTGCCAGTGCAGACACGTCGGCTCGTCCAGCTCATTGGTGACAGTCACTTGCACTTGCTGGCCGAGGGTGACGTCGATGAGCGCTTCATGCGCCGGTCGGTCGTTGATGCCGAATGAGGTGAGCGCGACGCCGTCGAATGCCGAGGAGATGTAGGTCACGCGGAAGTCGTAGGCCACCACCGGATCGTAGCAGACCGCAGCTCCCGCGAACTGGTGAGTGGCGAGAAGTAGGTTGACCACCGCCAAGGCCGCGAGGCTGAGACGATGAAGCCCCATGGAGTGGATTGAAGGCGACTTTGACAATGAGGTAGACCGAGGCGTTGCCGCAACCGAGTCGTTGAAGATGCACAACCTTTGCCGGCGATCAGCAGCTATCGCTACGGGGATTCTCGAACGCCAACGCCAGACACCCGGCGGCGCCGCCAGCCCGGCCTAAAATTTCGACGCAGTGCTGCTCGCTGCGGCTGAACGCTCTTGATCAGCAGGCTTGGTCGTCAGAGCTTCCATTTCCCCTGGAGATGGCTATGGGTCGTGCCCGGTGACTTGGTCTCAACAACTCAAAGGACTCGCCTGCTCTTTACGGAGCGTTTCCCGTGCCAGGTGGCTTGGCTTCGATCTGGGGACTCGAGGCTGATGAAAGCTGCGGTCTTCAAGGCTTCCTCTCAAAGTAGCTCGACCACCAACTATTCAAGCTAAAGACTTCTGAAGCAACCCTCGTAGTCTGAAGGCTCTTGACGCGGCTTCAACAATCCGGCCTCTACGGACAGCAAAAAAGATCGCAGCCACTTCAACGTTGCCGGGCATCATTATAATGACCAGCATGGCTGCCTGCTCTCGAAGCCGCGCCGCCAGTCGACCTCGGAGCTCATTCGGACATTTGCCTCCTCCTCCTCAAGCCTCGCTTCCAAGCATCCTGCCTCGCTCCACCCACCGCCAATGGGTCGACTCACCAATCTGTCGCTGATCCTGCTCACTGTCGGCCACGCCTCGGCCGCTGTCAAGCGCTTCGACTGGCGAGTCACGCACTTCAACTCGACCGACTTCGACGGCGTCCTCACCGCCGGCTACGGCATCAACAACGAGCCCACCGAGCTGCACCCGATCAACGTCACGCTCGGCGACGAGGTCGAGGTGCGCTTGACCAACGAGCTGACGGAGCAGACGTGCATCCACTGGCACGGGCTGCGGCAGTTCGGCACGCAGGAGATGGACGGCGTCTCGGGCATCACCCAGTGCCACATCCAGCCCAACGACACGGCCATCTACCGGTTTACCCCGGACAAGTGCGGCAGCTTCTGGTGGCATGGCCATGAAGAGGTGCAGTACGCCTTCGGTCTGCGCGGTCCCCTCATCGTCCATTGCCCCGTCGACCAGCTGCAGAGCTGGGAGAAGGACATCTACCAGGAGTACACGCTGCTGCTGGCCGACTGGTACCACCAAGTGCCGGTCGGCGCCCCCATTTGGGACACGGTCATCATCAACAACGTCGGTCGCTACAACTGCACCGTCGCAGAGGCTGCTGGCAAGGAATGCGTCGACGGTAGACCGCTGCCGCGCTTCCGCTTCGTACCGGGCAAGAAGTACCTGCTGCGACTAATCAACTCATCGGCCATGGCTGCGTTCAAGGTCAGCATCGACCAGCACACGTTCCAAGTCATCGCGGTGGATGGCGATCCGCTGCAGCCGTCCACGGCCGTCAACTCGGTCACCATCAACGTGGCTCAGCGCTACGATATCCTGGTGCAGGCCAAGTCGTCGTCGTCGCAGAACCAATATCAAGCCAGTCAGCAAAAGTCGAAGACGACGACGCTCGGGTCGTTCTGGATCCGAGTCGACTCGCAGTTCGGTCTCCCGTGGACAGCTCTCCCTGCTGACCAAGTGCCCGCAGGATTCAACCCCAACGCTCTGGCCATCATCGACTACGAGAGCGGAGCGACGGCCGACCCCACCACGACCAACTGGACGACGACGGTCTCCATCGGCGAGTTCGACTACAACCCGCTGCACCCCGTGGTGCTGCCGACGACCCCGACGAGCGCGTGGTGGTGGAGTTCACACTCGGCGTCCTCGAGCCCAACCCCACCGCCTTCCTGGGGTACATCTCCGTCAACGAAGGCAACTTCAGCTCACTGGTAATCCCTCCCAACCCGCCGCTCTTCACGATCGCTCAAGGGGCGACGACCGAGGAGCTCCCGACCACGGCCAACGCCTTCAAGCTCAAGCACAACGACCACGTCGAAGTGGTGGTGGTGAACGAGACGCCCGACCAGCACCCGTTCCACCTGCATGCGCACTCCCCATGGATCGTCGGCAGCGGCAGCGCCTCGCGCGACAACATCCTCGCCGGTAACGTGACGGCGCTGCGTCTCAACGGACCGATGCAGCACGACGTGTTCACCGTCCCGCCATGCACCACCGACAGCACCGGCGCCTGCACCGACCTCGGCTACGTCGTGTTCCGCCTGAAAGCCGACAACCCTGGCGTGTGGATCATGCACTGTCACATCGACTGGCACTTCGTGCTCGGTCTGGCCATGCTCTTCGTCGAAGCTGAGGACGTGCTCCACGAGCAAGGCCTCGCAGCCTTCTCGCACGACATGCTGAGCGTGTGCAACGGCAACGGCAACTTCACCCTGTAGGAAAGGGTACCCTAGCATGAGAAGTCTGAAGAGTAAGCAGATATCGTCAAGAAGAGAGAGCTTCTACATGTAGTCGAGGACGCTGTGAGTCCCCACTTTGCCGTAGACTAACAAGACAATAGCGAACGGACTTCTATTCACTTCTTACTGAGGACTCTCCTTGCACACGCTCAGCAAACTGGTCGAGAACGCTCCGGGCCCCTCCTCTTGAAGCTCCTTCTCGCCTTCCACAAAGATCATCGACAAGCCGATGTCCATGTGCCAGTCGATGTGGCAGTGCATCATCCAGACGCCGGGATTGTCGGCGGTGAACCGCAGGATCAAGTAGCCGTTGTCCACACACGCTCCATACGCGTCTGTATTGCACGGTGGCACCGTGTACACATCGCGCAGCACCGCACCCTGAAGTTTGGACGGCGGCAAGTTGTTGTTGAAGATGTCGTCAATGGAGGCTTGACCGCTGCCGACAACCCATGGAATGTGCGAGTGCAAGTGGAAGGGGTGCTGCTCCGACATGTCGTTCACCAGCACCAACTCAATGTGCTTGCCGTACTCGATGGCTCGGGCGTTGGCTGTGGCTGGCAGCTCCGAGGTCGACAGTCCGCTAGAGATGGTCAGCAGAGGCGGCTCGTCCGGGACCACGAGGCTGTGGTATTCCCCGCCGTCGAGCGAGATCACGCCGCCTTGTGCAGTCAGGTTGAATTGGACAATCGCTCGATCGGACGCCACCTCCGGCAGGACGGAGGGAACCGCCGGCGTGAAGTCGAACTCGTGGATGGTCACGACGTCCGTGGATTGACAGGTCGTCGGCTCTGAAGTACTGGCCGGATCGTAGCGGAGAATCGCGAGACCTTCATCACTGAAGCCGGGGTTCCCGGACTCGGCAGTCCGTGCGCCCCACGGAAGACCAGTCAGTCCCTTGGCTCGTATCCAGAAGGAGCCAACACCTTGTGTGTCGTTCTTGGCTTCCACGACGAGGTCGTAGCGTTGACCGACGTTGATGAAGAGCGAATTGATCAGATCCGACGGCTCCACCGGCTCGGCGTCAGCAGCGATGACTTGGAACTCGTGGTCGTCGATACTGAACTCGAACGGGGCCATGGCGCCGACGTTGATGAGACGAAGGAGATACTTCTTCCCCGCTTGGAAGTTAAACGTCGCTAGCGGTTGGTCGGGGTTGCAGTCAGTGAGGTTGCTGATGGCGGCGGCGGTGCAGTTGAAGCGGCCGTGGTCGTTGATGACGATCGTGTCCCAAAGCGCCGGCCCGGGTGCCGGGACGGCATGGTAAAAGTCTGCGAGTTGAATGGTGTACTCTGCGTCGAAGTCCTTCTCACAAGGGCGAAGATCTTTAGCAGGTGGGTGGACGATGAGGGGCCTCGTAGGCCGTACGCGTACTGCGTCTTGTGGTGGCTGTGCCACCAGAACGTGCCGGCCTTGTCGGGCGTGAAGCGGTACACGGCGGTGTTGTTGGGCTGGATGTAGCATTGGGTGATGCCGGACACACCATCCATCTCCTGGGTGCCGAGCTGCTTCATGCCGTGCCAGTGCAGACACGTAGCTTCTGACAGCTCGTTGGTGACGCGCACCTCGACTTCCTGGCCGAGTTCGACGTCGATGATGGTCTCACTGCCGGGTCGGTCGTTGACGCCTAACGTCTGCAGCAGGACGCCGTCGAACGCCGACCAAATGGGCGTCAACCGCCAGTCGTACGTGACAACGTCGGCTGCGGTGTAGTCGAAGAACGGGACCGTGAAAAGTGAGGCCAAGACGGTGAAGCGAGTGAAGCCCATACTGTTAAGAGTTGGGAGGTCGTACGGTTTGCGGCCGTTGCGGGGGCACTTGAGCAGTGGAGAGGAAGTTGTAGACTGAGACCGAGAAAGCCGAGTGAGTCGTCCGTGGGTTCCTTTCGGTCGTCAACGAAGGCTTTTGGCGTTTGCTGTTCGGGCGTTTATCCTCGGAAGGATATTGCATCCTGTAGATTCCAGGACGGATATCAATGGTTTGCGGCTCATTTGTCCATGTTGAACCCATCGAGCTGCTCACGTTTGCGGTGATCGGTCCCAAAGCAAGCTGATACGGGGCTCACTTGTTGTGACTCGCGCCTTACGAGTGGGACGGCTCAATTATCCAAAGCCTTCGTACAGCAAAAAGCAAAGCAAGACAAGTTCTCCGTCGGAGATCCCACGAGTGGTTTTCTCAAAACTGTTTTGCTGTAAACATCAGTTGAACTGGATTTCGTGTTTGTGGTGTATTCTATTCTAACTTACTTGTCTTGCTTGCTGCTGCATACACTCAAGACACTGTTGGTGAATGCCTCGACGCCTTCTTTCTGTAGCTCTTCCTCTCCTTCCACAAAGATCATGGCCAAGCCGTCAGCCAGATGCCAGTCGATGTGGCAGTGCATGATCCAGACGCCCGGGTTGTCCGCTGTGAACCGCAGCATGAGGTACCCGACGTCGACGCAGTCCCCGTTCTCGTCCGTATTGCACGGCTGTACAGTGTACACGTCACGCATCATGGCGCCTTGTAGCTTCAACGGCAGGTTGGCGTCTCGGACGTCCTCAGTCGAGGCCTGGCCGCTGCCGACGATCCACGGAGCGTGGGTGTGCATGTGGAACGGATGTTGTTCGTTCATATCGTTCACCAGCACCACTTCGACATGCTTGCCATACTCGATGGCGCGGGCATTAGCCGTCGTTGGCAGCTGAGACGTCGACAGCCCTCCAGCGATGGTGAAAAGTGGCGGTTCGACCGGCTCCTGAAAATTTGTGTAGTTGCCGCCGTCGATGGAAAAGTAGCCCAACGGGGCCCCGCCGGTCGCAGGCTGACGCATGTCGTACTCGAGGATGGCGCGGTCCGCAGCTTTTTCCGGCAGCACCGCTGGCACCAGAGGCACAAAGTCGAACTCTCCGACAGTCTTTTGTCTTGACACTCCTCGGTCGTTGGATCAGTGTTGTCGTCGTCGTAGTGGACGATGGCCAAAGCCTCGTCGTTGAAGCCCACGTTCGCACTCTCCGCCGTGCCGGCAGTCCACGGCAGACCGCTCAACGCTATGGCTCGCATCCAGAACGAGCTTGTGTCCATACTTGCGTTCTTAGCTTGCACGATCAGGTCGTATCGCTGGCCGGCATTGATCGTGAGGGTGTTGATCAGCTCCGAAGGCTGCAGAGGTTCGCTGTCCGCCGCAATGACCTGGAATTCGTGGTCGTCGATGGTAAACTCGAACGGAGCAAGAGCCGTCATGTCCATCAGTCGAAGCAGGTACTTCTTGCCCTCCTGGAAGCGGAACCTCGACAGGGGTTGGTCTGGATCGCAGTCCGTGAGGTTGTTAAGTTCCGCGGCGCTGCAGTTGTAGCGGCCGCGGCTGTTGATGGCCACGCTGTCCCAGATAGGAGCTCGCGTCGGGAGCGAGTGATAAATGTCGTCCAACTGGACGGTGAACTCCTCGTCGATGTCTTGTTCCCACGGCTGCAACGCACTCGTAGGCGCATGCACAATGAGCGGTCCGCGGAGCCCAAAGGCGTACTGCGTGCAGTGGTGACTGTGCCACCAAAAGCTGCCGGCGCGGTCCGGTGTGAAGCGGTAGACGGCGGTCGCATTGGGGTCGATGTCGCATTGCGTGACGCCGGGGACGCCGTCCATTTCCTGCGTCCCGAGCTGGCGGAGTCCGTGCCAGTGCAGACACGTGGACTCGTCCAGCTCGTTCGTGACGCGCACCTCGACCTGCTGGCCGAGCTCCACGTCGATGATCGCTTCGTTGGCTGGCTTGTTGTTGATACCGTACGAAACGGTGGAGACGCCGTCGACCGCCGTGGTGACGGGGGTCACTCGCCAGTCGTAGGTGGCCACGTCGGCGTAGTAGTTGAAAGCTTGCAGCGTCAGGATTAAAAGTACTTGGGAGAAAACTCTTGGGCGGCTCATCGTCGACGGGTAGTGTCCACCGGGTACTGTAGGCGGTGGGGAGTGAATTGAACGATGAAACTTGCTTCAGCTCGGGTATCTTTGTCGACTAGCGTGAAGAGATCGACTGGGAGCGAACGTAACGTGAGATCGATTCGCCATGCGGTGCTCGAGTGTCCCCAGCTGGTTCGGTAGGAAGGCACTTGATCTATCCGCTGGTCAGATGGCTGGTGTTCGCAACACTCGATAACTACTAGTACTCAAGTCCAAGGCCGTTAGCTAGATCGGAGCGGCACCACGAAAAACGTAGCTATGTGTGTCGCTTTGAGCATCGGCGCATGAGCACCAGTGGTAGACGCGGGTGAATCAACTGCTTGGGCCTGTTGCTGCGACTTGAATCCGGTGGCCTCATCGTGGAGACACAAGACTTGTCTGGACTCTTGACGTGGGGACAGTAAATTAATCCGATGAGGCTATCCTTGGGTGGCACTTCAGGAGTGAAGCGCACATGAAGACATTTCCTCCTCAACCACTCTGGGACGAGACCCAACAAATGAGCCTGCGAGCGGGTGGTGGGGATGTATCTACAGCTAGATTTATCCTCAAGAAACACTCTCGTGCTCGGCTGCGATGAACTTGTTGATCCAATGGATCACTTTGCGAGGTAATGCTGGCGAAAGATGAATACGAAATATTCATGCTGCCTTAGACCTTCGCGGCAAGCAGGCCGGTCTGAGGTCACAAGCTCAAAGCTTGCCGAACTGCTGCAACCATGATTAGCGGAGCCTGCACCCTCGCCAGAGTTATCCCCAAGGAAAGAGCCGCCGTCGAAGTTGGTGACTGCAAAGTGCATGGGGAAAGCTGAAGACAATTTTTCGCCTGCCATGCCGTTCTGCCTGCGGAGCCTGCTAGCAATCATTCAGAGGAAGCAACACCGACGAACTAGACCACAGCTCGTGCTGGTTTCCTGTCTAGACAAAGGCCTGTGAGCCTAGTTACCATCGGACCGCTGCAGAGGAAGAGCAAGACTGACTGAACGAGGTTTTGACGCTGGCAGCGCGTGCAGCAGAGCTGGAGCCAGAAGCACTTTGACGAGAAAGCCGGACGTCTCCTCTGCCCGAAGCTCGATTGCGGCCGCCGTTGCGTTTGCAGCGTGACCGCAAGCAGAGCACGCAGACGAAGACGTCCAACGCTGTGCGGTCAATGTTTGGCGGACAAGGCGGTCTGGGACCTCGTACGAACTGCTGCTTGCCATCGACCTAAGCGTCTTGATGGAAGACCGGCCCTGGCAGTCGCTCCCGCCGTTCGAAGCAGCGATTTCGACACGTATTACAGATATACTGGCGCCGAGCAGTGCTTGGTACGGCGGCGATCCAGCTGATGCCGGTGGTACTGCTCATACATCACAAGCTTGAAGCCTTCAATTCTCTCAGGTCAGCTGCCCTCAGACGCGACGATCTCACACAGAACTCGTGCGTGCGCGGTCTCAAATAATGTGCTTGTGTTGCCCCCAATGTGTTGCCTTTGTCTTGGCTGCCTGTCAAAGTGCCGCAAAGGTATTTCCGCTGGTCGCGCTTATGTGCGTTATCTCAGGGACACAGTGGCACTGGCCCATCATTTCCTATCGTCGCCACTTCAACTTGGCCATACAAACCCCAAGTGTAAGCATAATGGCGTGGATCTGATTGGCTAGTCGTCTCGGTCTCACTTCAACTCTGAGTGAAAATCTATCGGTGACCCAGCGCTTGCTTGTGCTTGCTTTCGCCTCAGCGTCAGTGGGTAAACCAAGCTCCGTTGAATCCAAAGCGAGAGGTCCGTCCGAGTCGCTGGCAGCAAGGAGATAGCGCTGCCGGCTGGATACAAGATAGCAATTCTGTATCAAGTTGTTTGCCACGTCACTACGTTCGCTGGTGCGTCCTTCCGACAGTCCAGCGTGCCGCTCACACAGCAAAACCCGCAGCTCAAACGAAGCACCCCACGAGCGCGGAATCCAGACGGATTGAAGCGCGGCTCCCAGCAGATCATCAAACATCTAACAAAGGTGTGATATGCTTTCCGGTCGAGCTGTATACGACGCCAAGTCCCCAACCTATTTGCAGGTGAGAGACCTGCAGCGTCTGAATCAAGTCGCTGAGGATATAACCAGCGTGCTCTCATAGGCATCACCAGCTTTGCATCGCCACCTGGGCTTGCAGCGCTGTCGTGGGCAGAAGATGGCGGATCGCCATCCTTGACACGCAGTCACGTTCGACTTGCTTCCTCCCGTAGGTAACGTGCCCCAACGCCGTTTAACTCACGGGATCTCGTCAAGCGGCAGGCTCACTGACCTTACCCACCAACCGGATTTCTCTCTACTCGAATCACTGTGACGTCGCTCGACCACTTTGGATGGATCCCAAGCCTACAGACAGAACGTTGTGGTGAAATTTTGGATCGCGACGGTGTCCTCGAAGCCTTCAACAGCAACTTGCTTCGAAGCCATCGGTCCCAAGGAAACCGCAACCAAAGTGTTGGATCCGATGCGACCCAGGGGCTCGTAAACGAGTCTTTGCTGCAGCTTCCAGAGCTCGCCGGTGGTCCTCGCCATTCTGCAATTTACACACTGCGGGCGTCCACCCGACAGTCTTTTCCAACCTCTCGCCATGGGTATCTCTCGTTACTTCACGCTCTGTCTGGCGCTGCTCTTCGCTTCTGTAGCGGCCGACAACTCCACCGTCTCCTACGACTGGCGAGTGACCTACGTGACCACGAGCTGCGACGGCATCCCGCTGAAATCCTACGGCATCAATGACGAAGTCTCCGGTCTCGCTCTCATCGACATTGAGCTCGGCCAGACCGTCCAGGTGACGGTCACCAACGAGCTGGACGAGGTCACGTGTCTGCACTGGCACGGCCTTCAACAGCTCGGCACGCAAGAGATGGATGGCACGTCCGACGTCACCCAGTGTGCCATTGAACCGGGTAGCACCGCCGTCTACACCTTCACCCCCGAACGGGCCGGTACCTTTGGTGGCACAGTCACCACAGCACGCAGTACGCGTTTGGTCTGCGGGGTCCGCTGGTCGTACACGCCCCAAGCGATCAGCAGCAGTCCTGGGAGCAGGATATTGACACCGAGTACACCCTCCAGGTCGCCGACCTGTACCACGCGTCCCCGGGCATCGTCCCCATGTGGGATAGCATGATCATCAACAACCAAGGACGCTACAACTGCAGCGCTGCAGCCTCGCATGGATATTCAGACTGCAACTCGACCCAGCCGCTCGCTCGCTTCAAATTCGAGGCCGGCAAGACGTACCGTCTTCGGGTTATCAACATGGCGGCACTGTCCCCGTTTGACTTCAGCATCGACGGCCACGAGTTCCGCGTCGTCGCTGCCGACGGAGAGTACCTCCAGCCGTCGGACTACATCACCACGGTTCGACTAAACTCTGGTCAACGCTATGACCTCGTCGTGGAAGCGAAAGCTGCCAGCGACAGTGCCATCGGGTCGTTCTGGATCCGGACCACCGCGCTGTACGGACTCCCGTGGACGGCGGGGACTGCGTCGATCGCAGGCGACGGATTCAACCCTGACGGGTTGGCGGTCATCTACTACGAGGACGAAGACACGGACGACCCGACCTCGGAGGACTGGACCGAGACGACGACCATCGAGGAGTACGAGTTCTCGCCGCTGGTGGAGGACGTACTACCGACCATGGCCTCAGACCGACCGATCCTCGAGTTCGACTTCCGCTTCGGACTCGGTTACTTCTCCATCGACGGCGGCGACTACTCCAACTTCGTCGCGCCAGAGGAACCGCCGCTGTTCACGATCGCTGGCGGCTTGACCACCGCTGAACTTCCAGCTACCGCCAACGCACGTGGCATTGAGTATGGCAAGCACATTGAGGTGGTGCTGGTAAACGACATGAACGAGCAGCATCCGTTCCACATGCACACCCACGCTCCGTGGGTGGTGGGCAGCGGCACAGCGTCGCTCGAGGACATTCAGAACAACAACTTGAACCTGAAGCTGACCGGCGCCATGAAGCGAGACGTGTACACGGTCCCGCCTTGTGACACCGACGACAGCGGCACGTGCACCAACCACGGATACGTGGTGCTGCGATTCACAGCCGACAACCCCGGCGTGTGGATTTTGCACTGTCACATCGACTGGCACTTGGCCGCTGGCTTGGCCATGATCTTGGTTGAAGGCGAGTCCGAGCTGCAGGCCGCGGTGTTGGTGCGTTTTCTAACGCCATGTTGAGTGTCTGTGGCACCGAGTTCACTAACTCGACCTCGACCAATTCCACCGCGTAGACGCGGAGGACTCACACACGTAGTACAATCTCTCGTAGCAATGGTACGAGTGTCAATATTCAAAGTATTCTTTTTACTAGCAAATTGTTACTCGTCACGGAATTCGGACGTGGACCTTGGGAAACACCATCGGCTTTGTGTGAAGCAGGAACAGTGGCGAGAACTGAGGACATTCCACGTAGGTCTCTGAAGACGGAGCTTCATGGAGTTTGAAGACTGGGTCTTCAATCCCGACCGGTGACAATGTGACTCGAGTCAGGACTTCCGTGTAAAAGTTCCGTAGGTTGATCTCCTTGCCGGTTGGTTGATTTCTGCGCTTGGAGTTTGTGTTTGTGGGCTCACGCCACTCGCATGTGTTCGACACGGGGTTAAACTCGATATTTTGAATGGTGTGGAGCTGCGAGCTGCAACAATCGATGAGATGTGGAGTCGCCGAATAACTTCTCCCTGTGGTGGTTGAGCATTGCTGGGTCGGTTGGAAGAGTTGGAGATGACATTCTCCTGATGGAAGTGACTGCAGCACTCGAGCTACTTGAGCCTGTTCCTCCCGATCAGACGAGAAATACACGAAAGCTTCCTCTTCGAACTCGTTCAAGTCTGGCAAGCTGTTGGCACTGCGGGTGTCTTCAAGAGCTTCCTCGTCGTTTAATTCGACATTTTGGTCGCTGTTCACTTGTAAAATTCTGGTCGTTGCGGCTTGTTCCTGTTTTCGGTCTTGTGCTCGAGAGTCGACTCATCGCCAAAGTTGACCGAGTTGGCTTTGCATAATTCGGCGTCGCTCGCGTCTTGGGTTTCAACGAGGGTTTGCTGTTAAACCACTGTCCTTCAGCTTTAGGTATCTTCTCTTGGTCTTCACCAGTACCGGACACCAACTCGAGAAGCTCCGAAAAAGACGTCGCGATAGTTGCATCTTTGTCGAGAAGATGATTTTCACCAAATTGCAGCGTTCTTGGAGATGAAGATGGTGATGAGGTGGGGGTGCAGAGCTGGAAGAGACTCGTTTCATACTTTAGTTTTGTCGTCGTCTTCTTAACCTGTAGGAACGGGCTATTCACCGTCTATAGTGAACGAAACAACATTCGTCAACTGCTTTGGCGGATGGCTGTTCAAAACTGAAACTTACCGCATTCTTGACATGTACGAGCAGTAACTCTATATCTCCTGGGACAGCGTTAGCTAGATCTTCTTGCTGTTGTCTGGAAACCCCGCACTTGAGACGAGTGAGTACTTTGCCTGCATAAACATATTTTCGGCCTTCAAAAGCTTTTGACCTTTTAGCAATGACCCAACGAACTCTCGTACGATTGAGCGTCTCCCAGTTGCTTAGTTTCTGCTGGAACCGATGCGCAGAGGGATAATTGTGGAGCTGCACCCACGCAGGAAGTAACTGAGCCAGAACCTCCGCCAAAAGCACTTCAACAGCACAAAATGAGGCCAATCTCCAAAGGCTACCATCTTTTACCGTACCTGCGTCGCTGAAATCTCTTGCAATATTCTTCATGGGTCTTGAGAAGCGGAAATGCGCAAGCCAGTCGTACACGCTGTCCACAACCTCATCACCGCTCTCCATGCTTGTCAAAGAAAAGTTATTCCAGTGTTGCATCTATTCGTGGACGACCGACCACCACGCGCCGACACTGACGCCGAGGAAACGAGTCACAGCCGACCGGCCGATGGAGCAGCTCGCCCTGACTGCAGACCGCTCAACTACCTGTCATATGAAACCATATTTACTCTGGACAAGGGGGATACTAGTGGTGCCGATTCGGCTGCCTTGTTGGTAACGTCGGGCGAGGCCAACAGCATTCTCGTGTTCGTAGATGGATGTTGCTGGGGAAAGGAACCTAGCGTATCTGGAGGAAACTGCTCCAAGACGACCACCAGCAGCAAATGCAGCAATTCCGGCACAGTCACCGCCAGCTCCGGCACAGCCACCTCGGCAAGAGCAATCAACTCACCACCAGTCTTACCGGCCGTCTCGACACCGACATCGCCACATCCACGCGCCAATCGTGTGACTCCCGTTCATGCGAACGCTCGACCTGGAAACATCTACGGCGAATATCTTCAGTTGGTTGAGGCTGCCGAAAGTGTATATTGCCTTCTGGAACGAGTGTCGTCTTCGTTGGTCCAGTCGGACGCCGCGGTCGCTTTGAAGGACGAGCTGGAGATACAGGTTCAAGACCACATCAAGCGACTCAAGCGAATGCGTGAGGAGTGAGTGATCAAACCGATGCGTTGAGTCAAGAGACAGCAGGTCGTGGCGCGCAACGCCTCGGTGGTGCGGCGGCGGCGCTCGACGTAGTTGACGAGCATTGTGTGGTACGTTTCAGTGCTTGGAAAAATATATTATAATAAATAGTAGTGATAATAGTGTACTACATTTATTTACTATTGCTACTTTAAACGAGGACTAATAATGATACGCCAGACATTTACTTGAAATTTAGTATTCTATACTAAACATAAGTGTTTTTATAAAGTGTGAATCAAAGTAAGACATTGTTAGGATAAGTCTTTGAAAATGACTGGCAGCGAGATCCATTCGATCGCTATCGTTTTCCTTCCTACCACTTTTCAATCTGAAATCCCCAGCTCAAATCCCCCTCCTCACCATGCCCAAGAATGCCGACATTTGCCGAGTGCTTTTCTCCTCGCTGCCCGACCACTACTTCAAGTGCAACTACTGCGGAACCATCCGGAGACAGCTCCCTTCAAGTGGCTACGGCAACCTCGTTAGCCACTTGAAGGACAAGCACGATTCCTACGTAGACGACTACCTGGCCCATGCTAGCTCACAAGCGGGAAACCTGCACGCCCACGGCTTTGTTAACGACAAAATCTCAAACATCTACCGCTGGATGTCTTGGGTGGTCGACCGCAACATGCCGCTGTCTGAGGTGGACCACCCAGCAACCCGCTCCATGTCCCAGCTCAAGCCCATCTCGTCCAAGACTCTGAAGAAGTACCTGGCCGGGACAGCTAAGCTCGTCGAGCAGCGAATCGCCTCAATTCTCCCCCGCTTCGGGATTATGTTCGACGGCTGGACATGCTTCCTAGAGCAGTATGTGGCGTTGTTCGCCGTGTTTTGGCACGAGGGTCAAATGCACATGCCGCTGTTAGCCATCGCTCCGCTCGACGAGGTCGATCAGACGGCGGACTCACATTGTTCCTACATCCGGAACATTTTGGGCATTTTTGGCCAATCACAAGACCCGCTGAAGTTTCTGATTGGCGATAACTGTGCAGCCAATCAACTGGTGGCGACGAAGCTCGCCGTCCCATTGGTCGGTTGCGCGTCGCATCGATTCAATTTGGCGACACAGAAGTGCCTTACTCGCCATAGCGAGATCACCGACGCTGTGGCCGCATTGATGGCTGCCCTGCGCGCCCCGAACAACCGCAGGGAGCTGCGACGCCACACCAACCTGGCGCCTCTCCGCGCTAATGCGACTCGCTGGAGCTCGACCTTCGCTATGCTGGAGCGGTACGTCAAGATTAGGGATGCAATCAAGCATGTTGACGCCGTGTACGACCTTGTCCCGAAGCCTGCTGCTCATCGCCGGATCAAGGTGCTCCTTGAAAACCTTTTGACGCTTAACAGCGTCTGCAAGAAGCTGCAGGAGGATGACTTGTCGATGGCTGCGGTTCGAGTGCTGTTCGACCGTATTATCGAGATGTGCCCGGTGACCAAGGAGCATCTGAGCCCTGACGCTCGGATCGTGCACTCGCCAGCCTTCGAGAGCGGCGTCGCTATTTTTACTGTCGCCAGTGCTCTTGTGTCTAATTATTCTAATGTTGCATTAGGTGGCTACTAATCGCGTCGAAGCCTTGAGCGAGGACGAGACTACCGCTTTGAAGCCGTTTGAGTTGCAGGTGGAGTCGGCCGCTGCTTCTCGTGGCGGTAGAGCACGTCGCACTCGTCAACAGCCTCGTGAGGAGGACTTTGCCACGGCCATGCTGAGGAATGACGCGCCGGCTGCACCCGCAACACCGCGCTACTGCGAGATCGTGGCGAAGATACCACCTACTAGCAATCACTGCGAGAGGCTCTTCTCGCAGTGCAAGCTGATCCTTACTCCGCAGCGGGCTTCGCTGCTCCCCATCAACTTCGAGACGCTTTCATTTTTGCGCGTGAACAGGCAGTATTGGGACGCGAGCACGCTGATGGCCCTTGTCATTGACGAGGAGCAGTAGTCCGGTTCGTTCGATGAGAATACATTACGTATTCTTCATTCTTTTATTATTGTTGATGCTGCCAACCAATTCTTTTCTTATTGTTTTTCATAACAGACTGAAGAATAACTTATTCTAATGTCCAAGCACTGGTACGTTTGAAGGCAACCTCTGAAAAAGCTAAAATTCGTTCTCGACCACCGAGAAAACCCGAATTCGGGCTAGGGATCATTTCACTTGAAGTTTGCATGAATGCAATCGACCACCGAGAATTTGAGCTGTCGGTCCTGAAAAGGGTCCCATACAAAGACCAAGTGTAAGAAAAGGTCAAACCGACAGCTCAAAATCAGGGTCGATCCAATTTCGAATTGGGTCGGCGCAAAATAAAATGAGCCGTCGCAAATTCTCGGCGGAAGGAATTGGTCCCATCTGGTCCTGGCTGTCTCTGCTGACCATTCCCACGATGCAGCGGCTCCAGGACGACGAGATGGAGGCGCTGGAGGCGGCGCTGCTCTTCGTAGACGACTTCCGTCCCTCCGACCATCGAGGACACCTCCCGACACCCCCATCTACAGGTTTTGACAGCGCGGACCGAGCGCTGGACCACGAACTGAGCCACTTTTTACTGGAGACCCCATCCCCCGACCGAGATACTGTAGAACACAAGCCATCAGAGCAAACTCCCGCGGGCTCTCACAAGGAAACGAGCAACTTGGGAAATAATAACACTAAACCACGTAAGAAAAGTGGAGATCAAGCCTCTGGACGCAAGACCAAGCGACGACCCCAAGCCAACCCCAACAAAGCGAGAGATGAACGCAAGCACGAGCTGGTTTACTTGCGCAACAAGGTCAAGCAGATGGAGTCGGAGCTGGAGACGCTGCATCATCGCAGAGCTAGAGGAATCAAAAAGGAAAAGACTGCGAGAAGCAGTGGCGTGTTGGTAGCCGGCCACTTTAACTCGGAGATGACGCACGTTTGGAGAGACATTGCGGCGAGACAGGAGAAACGAGGGAGAAATCGGAGCGGGAGAACGCGAGACTGAAGCTGGTGCTGGAGAGTCAAGTGAAATTAGCCAAAAGCATGGAGAAGCTGTTTGAGAAGCGCGCGAGACAACAAGTCGCTGGATGTGCGGCTGCCATGGGGAGTGTCGATGGCTCCGCCCAAGGATCGACGCTCGATCTTTTGGGCAATAAACACACGTTTGACGAGCTACTGAAGAGCCTAGACACTGCGTACGCTGAGATGAACAGCGTGTTCGCTACGAACGGGTTGTTAGGGTCGGAAGTGCCGGGGAGAGACGCTCGTATGCGAGAAGGACCCAACGGGATGTACTTGGACGTGTTTGCCACGAAGCTGCTGCCGTTTGAGTATGACGCGGTCGCCACTGCGGTCTGGAACCACTTTAGAGGGAATGCAAAGCACAACGGCGTCGTGTACGAGAACGCTGTCAAGCCGCTGGAGGCTTCGTCGGACACCATTATGGAGGTCTTTACGATGGAGCTGATGGGCAAGGAAGTGAACGCCGACTTCCAAGTTAAGCAGGTCGTGCGTCGGTACGTGGAGGCCGAGCAGCAGGTGTTGATCTGGGTGTGCCACGGCCACGGTCTGGAGCAGGCGGGCTCGCCGTTCTCGGGCTTTGGCTTCTTCGAAAAGGCCTACGTAGTGACCAGGCGGCCGACGTCGCTGGCTCAGGACTTTACCATTTTGCAGATGTGCAGCATCATGTCGCCCCGGATGTCTGCGGCCTGCAGCATCGACCTGACGGCCGCAGACAAGTTCATCGACTTTGTGCTGAGCGTTGTGGCCACCAACACGACGTTCAACCAGGAACTGATTGAGAGCGTTCTACTGGAGCAAGAGCTCAAAAAGAGACAAAGTCCGAGCACGGAAGTGCAGCGTGTTTAGAGGACTAAAACGTGCCGAGCTGGCAGTACTTTTAGTTTATAATGGCCTCCTGTCTTTCGGAAGCAGTTGAACCTAACTAGCACGTCCTCAGCTGATGACGCAGTAGACTCGGTGTGCTCTGGGCTTTTTCCTTCCCAGGCCAGGAGACAGGTGCGGGTGCTCCTTGTTCTTGCCCATCGGCTCGTCCTCTTGCTCTGCGATGATCATCGTCTCGCGTACAGACCTGCCGTTGGTTCGGCCGGTGACGACCGAGAAGTTGGACATGACACTGGCCCGTTCGATGGTGGAGACGCCTCCGTCCGTCGCCTGACTGCTGTGGTCGTCCGTGTCATCGGTCGCGGGGTTTGGCCGCGCAGGCCCAGCATTAAATCCATCATGCTCGGTCCGATTTGGTCTGACCTTAGCGTCACACGACCGTGGGTCTCCAACTCCAACGCACGTAGCTAAGCAACGACAAAATAGTTAGCTACGTAGCTCGAGGAAATGTCATCAAAATCGACGTACCTTTTCCACGTAGATTTTCCTTGGTGCACTAGCTGGTCGCTTCTGCAGCACGTGTCGGTAGGCGTGTTCCAACGTCCACTGCTCCACCACCATCAGGTACGCAATGCAGACCACAGCGCTCTCGTTATTGCCGTGCGTGCAGAAGACAAACACCGTCTTGTTATCCGCACGGGCGATCTGGATGAGCTTGTTGGCCTCGGTCACGTTGAGCTTGAAATCCTCGTAGGAGAAGTCGTCGTCCAGTTCGATCCGACCCAAGTCGACGGTCGGGTCCGGCACGATTTCGATGTGCTGCGGACGCTTGCGAGGGTTCTCGGCGTCGATCAAACACGACACTTGCAAGTTCTTGAGGAGCTGCTCGTCCATCGCGTGCTGGACGGAGCCCATGAACAGGTAGCTGGTGACGACGCCAGGGACGTCGAGTCTGCAGTCACGTAGAGATGAGTTCGTATTCGCGACCAAATGTACTAGCAACGTGCCCTACCGGTCGTCCAGCGAGGCTGGTGCCTCCAGTGTAATGTCCGCCGTGGTCATCCGTCCGCTGTCTCGCCAATTGCAGAGTGGAGGCTGCTCCACAAAACGGGCAGAAATCCACAGCCCAATGCGCGTGTGATTGTGGCGCTTTCAAGGTAGGCACGTGCGACTCCAAAGCAACGACTGGACGAAAGCTGAAGCAGGTCAACTCGGGGCGCGTCAACGCGGTCGTGCAAGGCAGATGGGGGTGCAATACTGGTATAATACCCACACACATGAGGATAAGTAGGGTTCTCCTTCCTCTGAAGGCGATTTGCCACAAACTGTCGAGGTCTTTAGCGATTGTCCAAGAGCTGTCGCTTGCATTGCCACTGCCGGAAGGGATCAGCATGACGGCCGTGCGCAATGCTGCATGGTTTGCAGTGCCGTCAGCATCGATTGATCGTCTCGTCGCGTGCTCCGGGCGGACCGACTCCTCGTCAAACATGATAGCGAGTCGGTCCGCCATCGGCGACGCTTGAGGATCAAAAGTATCTTTGTGACATCCATCAGCTGTGGATTGCCATGCGCCGCGTGCACTTCCGAGGATGTGGACAACGAGACAGAGCTGCATCCCCTACTGCAATGGGATCTGGCGGCGGTGTCGTGGCTGGTGCAGCAGAAAGAGACGACTCCGTGGCTGAAGAGGCTGGTGCACTCGACGACGTCTCGCCGCCGCACGCAGGACATTTCGCTGCTCATATGGTGCGTCCAAGCAGAGTGTCTGCCTTGGGACAGCAATCACTGACAATTGGCGCCTTTAGGTTCGTCTTTATCACCATGATCCCTGAGTTCGGCTTGCCGTACTTCTGGATCTGCATCGCCAATCTGCTGGCGGTGGTGACGCTGCAGTATCTGGCCGACTCTCCTCGACCGATTGACGTGTACACTCCTCTACGAAGCCTGCAAGATCGACGCTGCATCGATGAAGACACTGGCGGGTTTCCTGCGTAGACTGCCACATGGCGGTGGTGGTTCTGCTGCCGGCGGTGTTGAACACGCAGTCGGCGATGGTGCAGCTGATTTTCCTCTGCATTGTTGTGTACATCGCTCTGTGCAAAGTGTTGCTGGCGACTCGCTTCGTTGCACAAGTGCTGGGCAGTTGGCTTATGGGGATCACAGGCATCCTCGTGGGCAATCACGGCCACGTGGTGGTGAAAAGCTACAAGCTGTCGAGAGGGTGTAACGTCGCAGCAATTGTCGTGCTGCTGGTGCTGTGTATGTTGGTGCTAGGCACGTGGATCGAGAACAACGACAGCAGTCTTATGGGCATCCCCAAGCAAGATTTCATGGACGTCTTCACTAATATTTTGAATTCCAACGCACCACCACCTCCGAATCCAACACCAGCACAAGTGCATCAACTTCCAGGACGCCACACACCACGTAAGGACGTCAACGATGAAGTGGAAGAGGTTGCAGGCAAAAGAGACTCGTTCTATTTTCTAGTGCGCGGCATGCGAGATCGATCTCGAGGCGCTCGACAAGCGTCAAAATAACCATCGCAATGTCCATCTAGCTTGCTGTGCACAATTTGAGCGCGTCTTGGACTTCCCCACGCATGGCTTTCGACACGCGTGGCAGGATGGAGCCCTTGCCGACCCAAATATTCATACGAACCTGCTCGTGCGGCTGGACTCGGACAACGGCAGGTCCCATGGGCAGGTCCTTCAATGTCGCTTGCAATTCTGCCGACAGCGAGTCGAACGCCACGTGCTGCTTCGAGTGCAGCAGCGTCGAGAAGTCTGCGACTGGGATGTCCAGTCGTCGCTTAGTGAAGAAGTCGTCGAAGAAGCCGAGGCTCTCTTCTGACGGTCGGTAGAATGTCTCGCCGCGCTCGGTGACCTTCGTGAACACCTTTAGCCCAGTGTTGACAATCTGTTCCACCATCACGAATTAATATGATCAGGTTGGAATTTGTGCTCAGAGCAAGAAAAGCACGTACATCAAGTGCGTCTCCACCCAAGCAGACGTCCGAGATCTCCTTGTCCACGTAGTTGACCGTCGCTGCAGTGTCCGAGCGGCACCAAAATCGTTCCTGCAGTGCAACGCATCGTCAGTAAAGGCGACCAGCCATCGCGGTGATATGCGTACCTTCAACTCGTCATCCTGTAGCCCGTAGAAATCACAGAGTTGCTCCCATACATCGTCGCCAATAGGACGGTAAAGAGTTTCACGCTTCTTCTCCGTCTTTTTCTTGTCCGACTTGGCATCCGTATCTGTGCGGCGCTTCTTCTTCTGCGGCTTCTCTGATGATGAATTTGAGGTAGCAAACTCCGAATCAGGAAGATACTTCGAGCATTTCTTCATGAAATGACCTCCAGCGCCACAGAGTTTGCAGACGTAGTCGGACGGAGGAACAGCTTCCGTCTCTTCAAGAGGTTCAAGACCTTCTTGACGTCCCTCTTTACCAGGAAGATCGGCAAATTTACGAAGCACGGCAATGAAGAACCCTCCAGAGTTCTGGTCCGTCGGGATCAGTCTCATGGTCTTGTGGAGTTCATCAGCGATAGCTCCTCAGGCGGAAACATCGCTCGCGTCACGCGACTGCCGCGTAGCTCTTGTGAAAGAGTGTCGTAGTTGTCAAACCACTCGTGCAAGTCTTCCTTACGGTCGTCGCCGTCGTCAGCCTTGAAGAGGTGGCCCTTGTGGGTAGATTTGGACTTGGATCGCCAGCCTACACGCCATTTAGTTCTGCCAGGACGTGTTACCAGCTCCGGCATCTTCTTGGAAACATCAAGCAGCTCCAAGGAACCTCCAGCACGACGTAAGAGCTCAGCAACCACAGCTTCGTCCTCGATAGGATTAAACGAGCACGTCGAGTAGACCATGATACCTCCAATCTTGAGCAGTGCAGCACCGCGAAGTGCAAGCGTCAACTGAGTCGGATACAACGTCAGTCCTTGGCCGATATGCCATTCCTTCCAGAGTGATTGGTTCTTGCGTAGTGTACCGTCTCCGCTGCATGGCACGTCGCACAGCACTCGGTCGAAGACGTTGGTGGGCTGCAATGTCTTCGACTCAGCATTGTACAGACCAGGGAACGTGTCTCCAGCCCCACAAGTCACCACTGCGCGGCGTAAAGTGTTTCGCGTGAGACGGTGCACCAACATGTAGGCTCGCTTCTTGTCCAGATCATTCGCCACTACCAAGCCATTCTGGGTGTTTGTACTGCTCTCAGTCGACAGCAAAAGTCGATGACTTGCGTCGTCTTGGAACCAGGAGATGCACACATATCCAGCACATGGTGGCCACTTTGTACGTCCAAAAACAGCACCGGTAGCATACTCACAGCTTCTTGCCGATCAATATTACCGCGATCTGTCTGCTCCAATAAACACGCGTGGAACTCACGCACGGCGTCGTATTTCGGGGCTGAAGAGACAAAAGATAAATAATTATTTAACATGAAGATAGTAAACATCTTCCAGCAAAAACGAACTTACCACTCTTGGAGAGCGCGACGCGACCGCAGTCCATTTGCCAGGCCACTTTCTGCAGCGGGTACCACGCAATCGGCCTGCAAAAGGAAATTATCTCCTCGTCAGTAACAGAATGTCAACCTTTTCTTTCTTGTAAATGTGCTGACTTGGGCGGGTTCACTGGGATCTCTCCGTAGAAATATTTATCACTTGGGAACTGGAACTTGGTGGCCAGCAGTTTCTTCAGTCTGACAATGACATTAGTCAGTACTTCTTTGCAATGATATAAAATAATGTCAACGCACCTTTCGGCGTCTGGGCGGTGCAAATTGAGTCGGAAAGACACTGGCAATGGCTCGTGTAGCAGCGTCATGAGCGCCGACAGCTCTGTCTCGTTGGCGACTGCATTTGTCTCCCTCTGGACAGTAACAATGAGTATAAAATGTTCGCTTATTATTGCAAGGACTAGAGGTCGGCACCAGGTACTCGCGGAAGCTCTGCTTGTACACGTCCAGGGACGGCTTGGGCTTGGTCGTCGCCATGGCTGTCGGAACTGACACAGCCAGCCGTTTGGAGGGTTAGCCAAACAACCGAAAGATGCTATGAGTTCGGTATACTTTTTATCTATTGTAGGAAAACGATCGAAAATTGGATATCTGTAAAAACCAGGTAATTACGACTATGTAAATAACTAACAACTGTTGTTGGGCGGTCTTCGCACTTTTGCTCATTTTATATTTTCGCTTCGCCTGCTCAAGCCTTCAACTTTGAGTCCGACGAAGGAGCTGAGCCATGCGGCGCGTCCAGACAGACCTTGTCCACCCAAGCGAGTGGTTTCAACAAGCTGTTGCAGACGCCCTGTGGATACCCGACAGAACTGAGGTCGTTCACAAACCTCGCAGACGACGTATCCAAAACTCCCCAGATCTCGACCAAGGAGACGGAAGAAGCGCAAACGCGAGAAGAGAGGCGCGTTTCCGAAGCGCGCAGCAAGGTTCGTCCGCGACCGTGTTTCGGACCACATGAGAGTGGTCGAACCGCTGCTCGCCTCTTGGGTCGACGTGACCAACTTCGCCGACGAGGAACGCACTTCGCGTTGGAGACAGATGCGTCGAAGCTCGCCACAGTCTGCACAAGATGATATTATCGAGGATGAGGAGTCAGACGAAGAAGAAGAGGAGACCGTCAACAGTGTGGTAAAGCTTCGACTGTTCCCGACTCCGGACCAGCGCGCTAAGCTGGACCAGATGTACGCTGCCAACCGCGCGATATACAACAAGCTGGTGGCCCGCTCCCGCGAAGACCGACTCGGAATCGCGTCCGATGAAAAGATGACGCGGACCGAACTCATGAAGAAGTACCGGCTGATCGCGATCCTGAAGAGCATGTCCAAGTATTTCCAGAACAACAAGCGCGCGAGAGCCGGACACAAGCAGGTTCACGACAAAGGTTCGAGACTCCGCGTTCCGTGATTTCAAGAAGGCGATGAAGTCGTCGCTGGCGCTGTTCTTCGCCAAAAGAGGCGGGACGAGAAAACCACGTACCCAGACATGAAGTTCAAGAGCAAGTTCTCGCTGTCCAACACAATTGAGATCAGGAAACGCTCGGTGAATACTGTTGAGAAGCACGGCCAAGACTTTGTCCGGTTCCACACCAAGTTCTTCGGGATGAAGGCGGACGACGGCATTGCTCTGCACGAACGACTCCCAGCGCTAGAGAGATCTGTCCGTCTGCGACGTCTGCGAGAAGGAGAGTACTATCTCATCGTGCCTCGCCTGCGAGAGTTCGACCCGTCCAAGAGCGAGCGAGTGTGCGCGATTGACCCTGGTGTGCACAAGTTCGCGACCGTGTACGACCCCGACGGGCGAACGTTCAGCGTGAAGGACGCGCGCTCCGTCCTAAAAATAAGTTTGAAGCCATGGATGAAATGAAGTCCATGCTCGCCCAGATGAACAACGCGCGCAAGGCGAGATAGTCAACACCACAAGACCGAACGAAGACGAGCAGGTCAAGCAAGCATCGGTTTCGCTACCGGCTCCGTAGACGGATATGCTTCACGTCTCGAAAGGCAACGCGAGCCGTGAACGACATGCACCGAAAGCTCTCGAGCTGGCTGGCGATGAACTACAAGCAAGTCCTTCTCCCGTCCTTCCACACGTCGGAGATGGTGCGACGGTATTTCTTGGGGGCAGCAGCAGACGCTACCCCGGAAACCTCCGCCACCGTCCAGAAGAGGAAGATTCGAAGCTCTACGGCGAGGGCTATGCTGGCGCAGGCTCACTATCGCTTCAAGATGCTCCTGAAGTACAAGTTGGAGCGCGCGGGCGGACGGCTGGTCGAGTGCGAGGAGGAGTACACGTCGAAGACCTGCTCAGGCTGCGGAACCATAAAAACAACCTCGGCGGCAGCGAGGTCTTTCGGTGCGGTAGCTGTCTGGCAGTATACCACCGAGACGTGAACGCAGCGCGCAACATCTTTCACAAAAACATGGGGTTGCTCTTGTAGAGCGCTCACATGCACTACCGCCAAAGCCTTCGTCGCGGAGCCCTGTCCACCAGCGGTTTTACTTCTGGTGGGCGCTACAGGCCCACGAGTGCCCAACCTGTCAACTTGTAGTATAGTTGGAAAACGAGGTTACTCCCAAGGCGTTTGGAAACACAAACTTCCACGGGGAATATAAGAAAATGGCTACATTTGGTGTTACAGTTGAAGTTGCCGTCATGGCGAAAACTCCATCGTCTCCAAGCGATACACCGGCGGGGCCATCTCCGACGCCGTAGAAGCGAGCAACCCCATCGCTGAAGGTTGACTGGGGAAGGATTCATCGTCCGAATCTTCGATTTCAATGGTTTCGTTGCTCGTCGATGCGCGGCCGTTAAGATGTTTCGGTTTGGACTGCGAGCTTGACGACTGTAATCGTTGTCTTGCGAGTTCGCAGCGGAGCCATGCATCGCCGTGTAGTTCTACGCCAGGTGGGAGTCTCCTAAGATTGAGCCGCTCCAGCGTATCCTCGAGGTCCATAGCACTCACAATATCCGTCAACTGAGAGGTGACCTCGACGGCGATTGTAGCACCCAGCTCCTTGGCCTCGCGCTTGAGTTCATGACAGCCTACGATGCTACGCTGCATCACGAGAATGGTTCGATCGCAGAAGTTCATGGGTGGGTGGTGGTTCCGAGGTTGGACATCTCTCCAACTCCTTTCTTCTCCTGAGGATGACAGATGAGAAGGGGTCCCCGCAAGTGTGAATCGGGCATCGGGTGTGGATGATGGGGATGACCGGGATGATCGTAACGTAGCTGGAGCAATAACATTCGCAGACGGTAAGCTCAACATCTCTGCAATTTGGGACGCAAACGAAGCCGAAGCCTCGTCTTGCGAAGTCCACGCGAACGGAAGTTCGATAGGAAAGCTATTGACGACAGCTTGTGGGTCCTTCCCGTTCAAGGTGCGGTCGAGTTCTGGGGCCGCTGAAGGGGAAGCATTCGTGGTTACCTTGTGCCGCTTTTTTGCTGGAACGTCGTCTCTGCTTAAAGACTCGGTGTGGTCATGCCCGTAACCATTGGAGCTAGTAACTTGAATTCGCCACTCGCCTTTTCCGTCAATGATAAACGTCGCTCTGAGTTGAAAGGGGCATGCTGTCCGGCGCAGCTTGTTCGCGCCCTCTCTTTGGATGGAGGTCTTGCCCGTAGACTACACGCGTAGGTCTCCGAGTATATTTCCAGATGCGCTGGAAGTGGCGGCTGCTTCGTCTCTCGATGGCACTTTTCTAGCGTCGCGTTCCGCGTTGCAACGGAAGTCGATCTCGTTTTAACCAAGCTGACAGAGAGCTCCTTCTTCACATACTCTCTCCATTCCTCCCAGCTTGGGAACTGCGTCGTGATCTTCGGGCTCGTGAACACTCCGGGTTTGGCGATGCCGGTCGAGGGCGATAGATCACTTGGGAGGTCAGGGAAACTACAAGGTTGGTGGTGCATGATACCTTGGCCTGCAGGCCAATTGCAACGGGGCTTGTGGCGGCAAGATGAAGAATGCCATGAGAGACAAGAGGGGAAGAATGTCGACAGACTGTTCCGACGCCCTTGACAGTCGACGAGAACGACCGTCGGAGAATCCAGACTTGGACGGATCCACCACACCACACGACGATGCGACCGTCGTTCTGGACACCCTGCGCTACCACAGACTGTGGTCGTGGTGATCTCCCGAGCTGATTTACCGAACCAATTTGCCAGGCGCTCGCAACTCGAAATAGTTCAAGTCAAACTAACAGTTCTGGAAATATGGGAGACGTATCTGAACGCTTCCGTCAGCGCGACGCGACACAAAGGCGTTCGCGAGTTGATTCGCATGGCGTTCTAGGTCGCGGGTGACAGTCGGAGGCAACATTTCGGGTGCCGCGACGGCACCGCTGGTGTGCTCTGGTTCAGAACTTGCTTTCAACGCTCGAGGGGTTTCCATAGCCAATATGGAAACTCAATGCTTCGAGTGTGCCGCCGAGACGGGCTGACAGTCGACGGACTGTCAGGCAACTCATTAGGATTGAGGACTTAAGCGAGCGTGGAGAACAAACGTGCCCGCGGTCGTTGAGTTCTTCTCATTCTTCGTCTTGTCGCCTACGACGCACCGCAACACCATCCAAGCTCCCGATCACCCGTCCAAGATGAACCTCTCCCAAGCAAACGTTGCGGCGATCTTCCGTGAGATTCGTGGTCGTTGGTGGGAGTTGCTCTTCTTCGGCGTATTCTTGGTGGCGTGTGTCGGCATTTTGGCGCTTGGTGGCCGTCTCGCCTCCTCCGACAACGACGACCTTTTACCGGAGAACCATCGCGTGGTAGTAGGGGTGCTGCGTGAGGTGATCTTCATCATGGAACCAGTCGTGTACGCGGATCTACCGATACGGCTGGTTCGAGCACTTCGTCGCAGACCCATTGGCGCCAACATCGACCGAGACGACCAAGCGAATGCCGTTGTGTGAGTCCGGGCAACAATCCTTTCACGACCTTCAAAGTACACCGTTGTCGCGACACATTTTGCCGATTTCAGCTCTTGCTTCTCCAGCCTAGCTTCTCCACCTTTTAATATTGCTTCAATAAACAACCGCTGCGACTTGACTTTGGAAAGTTCTGCCACAGTTGGCATCCACAGCACAATCGTTACTCCTGTTCGTTCACGGCTTGCCCCAAATTTCAAAACTCAGCCTGATAGACAGCAACGCCGTCAAGATCGAGATCATGTCTTCACCTCCACATCAAAACATCCAACCTACCTTTGATCTCCTCCACCGCTGGTCTTAGTCGAATACAACAACCCTGAAAAAGTTGCCGTCCATTTAGGAAAGAACGCGTCTCCGTCCACCACTTTGTGCACTCTCGTCACGTAGCACGACTCGGCCATCTCCATCGCCTCCAAGTAGAGCCTCTCTCCTCCTCCAACAAACACTCTGGAGCAACCCTCGTACTGTTCCTCCATCTCCGCCATCTCCAAGGCTTGCTGCAGTGTCCTGGCCACTGAACTCCTTTCCCTATTGGTTTCTCCATCGTAGAGCTCACGACAATCGTGTGTCGCCCCGGAACGGGCTCGTTGAACTCCTGGAACGAGCGGCGACCCACAACCAGCACTTGCCCCTTCGTAGCTGAGCAGAAGAAGGCCCAGTCGGCAGGTAAACGCCACGGCAACTTGCCCTGGCGGCCGATGACGCGGTTCAGCGAGCAGGCCGCGATTAGCGAGACCGGAAGCGTCCTCTTGGCCATTACCGTCCAACAAGTCAGAATGGCTACATATCTGAACATTTTTATGTGGTACGGGGCTGCTGGACGCTCGCCACAGTCACAATAGACAATGGGGTCACCAAGCGCGTGCGATGAATGCGGCAAGAAGTTCAAAGTGTTCGGCTCCAAGAAGAAGTGCAAGCACTGCATGGACGTGGTGTGCAAGACGTGCCTGGCGGGGCATCTGGAGCTCAAGCACACGCACGTGGGCTGCCCCGAGGAGCTTCCGGCGACGGAAGAGTCTCGAGCTGTTCGACGCCGCCGGGAATGCTCCAGACCAAGAAGACCTGCAGTTTCTGAGCCCCATTCGAGCCTCAGCAATAGAGATGGAGTACCCAGACCCCGACTCCCCGATGTGCTGGAAGGAGTGGAGGATGTGGAGGCAGTGAGCGACGACGACGACGACGGAGAGTTCGACATGGAAGACGAGGACCCGGAGCTGGACGACGACCTCATGATACCGTCGCTGGCCAGACAGACGTCGATTGAGGAGGAGGAGATGCAACACAGGGAGATGCAGAAGATTCAGGTGGCGGTGGCCGTCTGGGCTATGAAGGAGAAGCAGGCCAAGCAGAAACTGCGACGCAAGAAGGACAGTTACTGCTCCATGAAGCCGGAAGACTGGGCCAACTGCGACCAGGAAGTCTGCAGTCTGTGTGGGGTCACGTACGCTGTAATAGCGACGGTGATGGTCTGGGTCTGCTTCGCGATCATGTTCGCGACGTACTTCCGAGCGCGCAGTTTGCCGGCGACCTTCGTGTTTTAGTGGAGATAATGTACAAGATAGAGAATTGATGGAGACGCCACACGAGGACGAGCTTCGTTGTGCCTGCAGCTGCAGTTTTGAATGGCATAGCGATCGATAAAGTGTGAATGACAGAGCCCAGCAGGAAGAGCGTTGCGTTGGATGGATGAGTTTTGTATTCGGAGGTGGCGCTGCTACAGATACACAATGCGTCGCCTCTTATACTACAATAGTTGCAGGCTTACTAAGTTACTATCTTTCACATGCCTGCTTCACCTAGAGTTCAATATTCGCTGCTGCTGTTGCTGCTGCTGGTTAGATACAGGTCGGTGCGTCGGCGCTAGCTGCTCCATCAGCAGCATTTCTGGCCGCTTGGCCGAGGCCGGAGCGGGGACAGGAGCTGGAGCTGGGGCAGCGCTGACACTGGCGACCACATTCGCGCGTCGAGGCGCATTACCGCTTCCAGGCACAATTCGTGATGCTTGGCTCGGACGCGGTGGCTCAGGTCTCATCAAAGTGGACCCTGGGGAGGTGGGAGTAAGCTCATGTGGGTCGCTCCAGCAGACACCGAGGGACGAGTCATGCCGGCAGGAACATGCCCATGGTGACGGGCAGTCCGAGCCCTTTGTTGATTGGGGATCGCAGCGCACCGCCACCGGTGGCGTGGGGAATGCCAGCGCCAAGAGGCTTCGCCACAGAGGGAGGAGGATACGGCACCGCTTCCAATAAGCGCTTCGTGAGCTGCACCGAGGGCAAGTCCTTGTTCACCAAGTAGACGAACTTGAGGTCTTGGAACCGGTCCGAGGTCGGGTAGATGAGAGAACGCAACACGTGCGCCGAGTCACGCGTCAGCATCCCTTCCTCCTCGAGGCGACAGAAACGCAGATACATTTCCTTGCGAATACTGAAGTGCAGGTCTACAAACGAGTTCATCTGAATCCGGTCCCGGGATTGCTGGGCGCCCTCCGGCCCGTGATGGACAAGCGGTCCTGGCCGTCCGGACGACGCAGCGTTGCTGGAGGGGATTGCTGGCGCGTCTGTCTTGGCCCGCTTGTTCGCATTACCAGTACGGCCTGCAGACGGTTGCTTTTCGCCTTTCAACTTCCCAGCCTCGACTTCCCCGCCAATCGTTTCGGATGCCACTTGGTGTAAAATGTCGAACGCAATGCAAGGAGAACCTCGGGGTCCAGTCGAAGCACCAGCAGGCCTTCGCTTCGTGCCGCGAGACGGAGCTTTTGTTGCTTTCACGTCCTTCTTTGCGGTGGCTGGTAGAGCAGCTTGACCTGGCTTAGCTGCCTTTGGGTAAAGCGAAAACTGGCCGTTCTTCTTCTCCATTTTCACATACACGGGCAGATTCTGCTGCTCGCCCAAAAGTGTTTTCGGCTTTGCGGCTGCCCCAGCAGTCGTGATCGTAGCAGTGTCCCGGCTGCTTAGCGGCGGATTCAACATCGGCAGCGATGTCACTGTTGGCTTAAATCCATTGGACGGCACCTCGTTCGTTGGCGGGCTGTTCAGAATCGACATGACGGAATTGCACGACGACACATTCCGCCGCTTTGAAGCATCCGAAGCGGTAGCGTCTAGCGCAGTCTTCGCTTGCTTGTCGCCCTTGGCTCCACTATTCGCTTGCTTGTTGCTGACGCCAATCTTGGACGCAGCAGCTTTGGATGGCGAGCTGTGAGCTTCCGTCGCCGTCTTGATCGTGTGCTCCGGAGACGCGTGCATAGTCGCTCGCTTCTCGGCAGCATTCGGAGTCACAGATGCCCCATTCGACTTCGCCTCACTCGAACTGACGGCTGCATTCGTTTCTTCAGTCGCCGCCTCTGCTTCCTTCGACGTGTCTGCACCATTCGTTGATACTGACGACGCCACAACCGCTGAAACCTTGACGCTGGCCCCATCCTTTTCGTTCTCCTGCGCGTCCGCTTCGATGGCCGAATCGCTGGCGTCGGAGAGCTTCCGCTTCCTCCTGCCATTCGCCTTGATCGCCGCTTTGTCGTTATTCTCCTCCTCCTTTGCTTCTTCTTTTTGTCCGCCTCCATATCCTCATCATCGTCGTCCACAACCACAAGCGCTTTATTCGGTTTATTCGTCTTGGCCACCGCGATCGTCGTGTTCTCGCTCTCTTTCGGCGACGTCGCTCTCTTGGCGGCCCGGGCATTCGCACTGATCGCCTTGCTGGTCGAGATATACGCCGCCTTCTCCTTCAGCACCGACCGGTTGCCGTTGTGGAACGCTCGAGCGTCGTCGATACAGCGCGGACAAACATATGTCGAGTCTTTCCACCGGCCGGAGCTCTTGATCGGCGGCAGACAGCCAATGTGGAACCACTGATTGCAGCAGTCGCAGGCCAGACTCTCGTTAATGTGCTCGTCGTCCATGTTGTACCAGTCGTCGAACGACTTGCTCCAGCGCGTGAAGTGGATCTTGATGCGCTCGGCCTTGCCGTCCACCTCGGTGATCAGCGCGTTGTACAGCACCTCCTCGTTGTCCACGAGCACGGCCTGGTTCACTTTGAAGCCCGTGGGGGCTTGCCGTCCTCCTCCTTCCCCGTGGTCGAGAAGGGCTCTCTGCAGCTGCCGCATCGCGAGCCCACGTCCTCCTCCTCCTCTTTGGCCTCCTCCTCCTCGTCTGTGTCGTGACCATCACTCTGCTCCGACTCGCACTTGTGGCAGCAAAAGCCGTTCTGGTTGTCCACGTCCTCGTCGCGCAGCTTGGCGCACTTGGCGTGGAAGCCCTTGCCGCACCACTCGCAGAAGTGGTCGCAGCCCGTGCGCGCGCACTGCACGCAGGGCCGCTGCGAGCGCCGGAAGGCCACGAAGTCGCAGATCTGGCAGCCCGTGGACGCCACGCTCTTCTTGGCGCCGGGCCAGCTCTTGGCCACGCCCTCCAGCAGCAGACTGTTGCCGCACTGCTCGCAGTCGCGGTGGCCCGGCGTGGAGCCGCCCGAGGAGGCGGCCGACAGCGCCGGGCTGCTGCCTCCGCCGCCCAGCGGCGTCTTCTTGCGGCGCTTTTGCGCGGCGCCCGCGCCGGCCTTGCCCGCCTTCGCCTTGAGAGCCCTCCCCATGAACGGAGTAATGGTCTCTCGGTCCCTCGCGCGCAGTCGGTGGTTTTCGGAAGTGAAATCCTCCCGCGTCAGCGGCCCAAGTGACTGGCCGTTTGTATGCAGGGTCGAACTACTGGCGGATTGTATGCGCTGAGAAAACTCGGAGAGAGAAAGAGCGCCACTTCAAGCTTGCGCTGATTGGCTCAAATTAGCAGGTGGATGGGCAGCAACATCAGGCCCCCAAGATCGGCCGCCCGCGACCGCTCATTTGAAATAGCTGCTGGGTCGACGACGGCTGGTGCGGCTCCAAAGCACTGCGTTGGCGTCGCTGGAAAGCAACCTGGTTCATGCAGAGGGTCTTCCGTGACGAAATGCCAGGGGCAGGCGGCATTTCATCGCGTACTGGCGGAAAACGCCTGTTATCAGCGGAGATTAGTGGCCCTGCTTCTGATGCATTCGTCGTGGGCGGTGCTGAGTCTGGTCGGTCTCTGGCACATGGCAGCATTCGCCTGCGTCATCCGTCGGGGTGGGCAAAACTCTTTGAACAGGCTAGTGGGAGCCTGTCAGCAGGATGACTTTTGGTGTGTCGACGCAGGGCGGGCTGGCACCTTGAAGCGGGATTTTTCTCGGAATCTCTGTGGGCCACATAAATAACTTATCAAATCTTACCAAAATCTTCGAATTGCATACAAACAGTACCAGCAGCACCGTAACAGAGCCTACGAACCCGCACCCAAGCCCCCACACGCCTGCTCCCCTACTACGCCCAAGAATGCCTTGCCGACTAGACTGGATACTCCTTGCCCAAAGCCTGTCACTCAACGACGCCAACCTACTGCTCGATATGTTCAAAGCCACGGCTGTCATGAAGAGCGATGTTGCTCCATGCATTTTGTGTGCTGCTCCAGAACCGCACAACATGAGGATGCGGCTGCTTTGCTGCTCCTGCGAGGCGTGTGCCTACGATGTCCCGTACACTCGCTGCAAGTGGAGAGGGAAAACACAGCAGTATTGTGTGCTGGACATCGTGACTGTGTGGGAGGCTGGCGCTCATCCATCTCGCCGCCGGCCGGGGAGACGTATCCGGTTGACGAACCCAATGAAGGTGGTTGCCAGGAAATGGCGGTTCACCACCACCGCTCTATACGAATTTGAAACGCGCTTCTCCGCCGTTTCAACCTTAACCAGGACAGCTTGCCATCTCTCGCAGTGGGGCAGCGATTTGTTCATCATTATCGCGCTGCCCACCTAGGCGGTAGCGACTTCTGGGACGATGTCTCGAACATAGTGCATGAGAGGGGCTTTACGGGTCAAGAAGAATTGTCTGAAGGCTTTTCTTTCACGTGGAATACGGATGGAGATGGCCGTCCGGTTGTAGGTACTAGCACCGACATGGATTCGTTTGTTGTAGGGCTCTCCTCTAAGAAATTGCTGCAACGATGTGATCAAGAGCTGGAAGCTCATGTCCTACGCATGGACGCCACATTCAAGCTCAATCAGGTCAACTATCCTGTCATCGTTGTTGGGATTTCCGACTGCATGAGAACTTTCCATCTCCTGGCTGTGTTCATCTCGTCACAGCGGACGAAGGTTCAATACGTAGAAGCTCTGTCGGCGCTGAAACGAGTATTTCGATCTGTGACTGGGCATGACCTCGCTCCTCGTTTCGTCATTGTCGATGGAGACGAAGCCCAACTGAGTGGCGCCGAAGAGATTTTGCCTCCTCTATTGATGGAGCCAAGCTTATTGGCTTGATGTGCTACTTTCACGTGCTGGCAAAGGTTTACGAAAAGACTCGTGCACTAGAGCCTTTGGTTGCTGCTCGAGTAATGCGCGACATCGCTGACCTGCACTTCACTGCTACTGTGGGCACGTATGCTGAAAAGAAGGCGAAGCTTCTGTCGGACTGGGAGGCAGACACCAGGCTCTCGGCCTTCACTGCATACTTCAAGAAGCAGTGGCTGGACAGCAGGTTTCACCGCTGGCAAGTGTTCCACACTCGTCCAGGCTTCGCCACTACTAATAACTTCGTGGAGCAGTACAACAGAGCCTTGAAGCGAAACTACACCTTGCACTCGCGCCTCAAAATGGGCGCGCTGATAGAGCAGCTGCTACAGTGCTGCTGTACGGTGAGTTTGAAGGAGAAAGCATTCGCCATAGAAGTCACCCCTTCTCCTGTCCTCGTATGACGTGCACGTGAACTTGAGACTTGAGCAAGCTCACAAGATACGCGAGCTTGTCTCGGGCCGGTCCCGTGTGACATTTTTGCTGAATGACGCACCTACAACCCCAGAAGATCATGTGTACGTGGCGTCGGAGCTTTGCGATCGAGTGTATGACCCGCAAGCTCGACGCACCAGCGAAGCATTACATGTCACTTCCCGCCTCAGCGTCCAGACCTGAAGTGCGCGGTATCCCAGTTGAAGGCTGGTGTGTCGATGTGCTGCGTCGTCATTGCCCTTGCGACTATCATCTGAAGTTTGGCGTGTGCACGCACCTTGTGTTCGCTCTTCATGTGGGTGGTTTGCTTGACCTATCGAAGCGTAAGAAGCTAGCCTATCGTGGTGCAAACAAGTCTCTTCGTGCTCAGAGCGAGCGTCAACTAGCAGGAAGGCTAGTGGCAACAGCACAGCATTGAACAGAGAGTAATGTCAGGAAGCACAGGTTAACAAATATACCGAGAGCTTCTTTACCTTTCCTTAATGCTCCTACAGCTCCTGCTGATTCTTGCCGTCGCTCCATGCGGCCTCCCTCCATCCGTCCTGGCACCAGGTAGCAACGCTTGCATCAGCTCGCCCCGCGCAATTTCCCCAGTGCTGCTTCACCACGACGCGCCACATCCCGCACACTTCTCCTGCACTGCTCGTTCCCTTCCTCGAGCAGGTTGCCCCGCGCAACAAACCCTTCGTGGCGAGCCGCGTCCCGCACAACCTCCCCTCCTGATGCAGCTGAAGCCCCTGGTGCAAAATCTTTCGTGGAGCCGGAGCGACCTCCCCACCACGACACCTAAGCCTGTCGCCCCCTGTCAGCCAGTGGCTGAGCCACGTCTTTGCGTTGCGCGCGTTGCGCCAAATAGCGCGTCCGTGTCCACGCCCATCTAAGTGGCATTGTACATCGTTGGGTGTTGCACGACTGATCTTTTAGTGTTTTTCGTATTCTGTCGGCCACATAATGTTTGGTGGCGCACAGAACATGTCGTGTAGTCCACACGTAACACTATTAACGGTAAAAGCCTACTAGATGGAGCATGACAGAAACCGTTATGGATAAGTATGGTACGGTTGGACACCGAACGACAGGAAACAGGTGCTTCTAGCCTCGGCTGCGGTTCTTCTGAAGTGTGAGCCCGTTTTTCTAAAGCTGAAAAATGCAAATATTTTAGGAAAGAAACACGATTGTGACTGGCCAATTGTGAACCTCAGTTACGAATTGGGGACTGCCGCGAGTCATTCTGCCGCCGAAAATGCAGAGCGATCCCGCTTTCGGTGAACTAAACGCCGACCACAAAATATAGTTATTTTAAAGTTTGTATGGATACCACATCCTGAGCCCGCATCGTGTGCTCTCATTTCTAAGCTTTCCCGCCCTCCACCAACCGCCCAGCATCCAATGGCCCCCTCTCCCCGCTCCGCCTCCTAGCCCGCCACCTCCTCCTTCTACTATCACACGGAAGACTAGAGACTCATTGCCATGAACCACGCACAGCAGGTCACGAGGCCCTCTGTGTCAAGTGATGCATGGAGGTGGGGCTAGTCGACAAAGCAGAACACTGCCCGCTGTGCCACCTCCCAATGCGCCAGCCCCCTACCCGAACATGGTGGCGTTACTGCCATCGCTTAAAGCACTCTGAGGGCAAGAAGGTGAGCAAGGGGCTGCAGATCAACTCGTTTATTTAATCTGATTAACCTAATGTTGGGGCAGCTCTGTGCGACTGCTGCTTGCATAGTACATGCAGCTCCCCACAACCAAGCAGCAGAGCTGCAAGGACCTCAGAATGTGCGGTGTACGAGTACTACTACTACTACTACTGCCGCTATACCTGCTTCATGGAGTTCCGCAAGACCGATATTAGGGTAATTAATGTTGCTAATTTGTTGCTTGTTTGCTGCTGATTTACATTAATATTGCTCTCTTTATATTTTAGATCAAATGAGATGGCCAAATGCAGAGATCGAGAAGATAAGTTTAGCAATGAAGAGAAAATACAGCACGAGCCGACACTGCGAGGAGAGAGAACCAGATCGGTGGTGGTTCCGTCGTGTTGTTTACGACAAGCAAACTAAAGAAACTGTGTTGCCTATCATCAAGCGCTTCATAAAACCTCAGTAAGTTTCTGGTGATACTTTTTATAATTTAATACTAACTATTTTAGCACCCACATTATGTCATATATGTTTGCTACCAACGTATGTGAGCGCGGCAGCAAGTGGCATACCTTAGAAAACAATTGGTCACTACGAAGACACATGATATGCGCTACTCGCATTGCTGGGTCAACCATACAAAGAACTCTGTCGATCCGAACACCGGAACTCAATCCAACACGATCGAAGGACAGTGGGAAACAAGAACCAAACGACATATTAAATCTATACGCCGTTTAATCAAAGACCGACTAGACGGGTACCTAGACGAGTACATATGGCGGTCGTGGTTCTTCCGCCGAAGCTAAGTGTTGGCCATTTCATGTGCAGGCTGGTTGTAGTAATTCTAAGGAATGAGCAAATATTAGTATGCTTAAATCGTAACCCCGGTGCATTTCCGGCAGGACCATGACCATTATCGTGAGCCCCCATTTCTTGTCACGGCGAAAGCTCTATAAACACGTAAATTGAGACTTCTAATTACACGACGACACAATCTTCTTCTCTACAGAAGTCCCATCACGGTCACATTGAGAACAGCACGATTTGACTGAAGTTATTTCATGGAAAGGAGTTTCTGGTATTCCTACATCGTCTGCGGGATCCCGGAATGCGTTTCTTTGTTAAGGCGATGTCTATGGATAGGTTCTTATCGCCATTAGAAATGGACTGAATGCGTCGTGAATACCCCCCAGCAGTCTATGCAGAGATTAATAGCCGATTGGAACAGTAACATCACACAGCAAAAAGAATTTTGTTGCGATAACGGTGCTACCGTCACTCAATATCCCTTCAGCATTAAGCTACGATCGCTTGCTATAGCTTTGCGCAAAATTACTGTCTCCATGATTTTATAATGTCCGTCGTAAGAATCAGTATCCACTTTGATGATTTCTTCTGCGAAACAAATTCGCTTACCACTAGCCTCAATCGAAGTGGAGACCAAACCGGACACCATCTAATCCACGAATATCGCATGAACCGCGAAGAGATGGATGGCGGACCTTGTATAATGTTACTTGAAATGATATTACCTTTCGCCTTTTCGTGTGTCACCACACACGGGTTCAAGGCTTAACATGGGCATGATTTGAATGATGATGGTAATTGTGCCGATTTATTTCTACCACATACAGATACTAGTTTTAAAATACAATAATATATGCATTATAGGATAATGAAATCCAGATAATCCACAACGTTGACGAAACGATCGTGTACTACACTCCGCGCCAAGATGATACGAACACCCACTTTTTACACTCTAGCGGAGCCAATTTTACGATTTTCGCCACGCTATTTAGATATGTTCCTTACACTACAAAAACACACCACAGACTTGTTTTAACGACCGCGAAAGATCGGTTTACGGTAGGGCTACCATACAATTGACCACTTTGACCATCGCGACTAATATTCGAACACCCACTTAACTATGATTGTGAGATTTAAGCGGCATCAATAGTGGGTCTTGTTTCCGCGTTTTTAATGCATTCCTCGCACCGACGTGGCATGGACTTGATCAAATTGGTAATCTCCGAATCTGCAATTGCATCCCATGCTTCGTAGAGGGCCGTTGCCAACTCTCCAAGAGTAGTGTACTGTTTTCCGTTGGCGTACTCATGGCGAGTCATAATCGACCATAGATTTTGTATGGGATTTAGGTCAGGAGAACGTGCTGGCCACGGAAGCACACGTAGCCCTTGCTCGTTAAAAAAACCTTGGTTCTAGCGGAGCGATGGATGGACGCTCCGTCCTGCTGAAACGTGAAGTCAATGCCATAGCGCAAGTGGCCAAACGGCAAGAAGAACTCGGACAAGGTGTTCACGTAGTCGTCCGAGTTCTGCTTACCGTGAAGGACCGCCAGCTTGGTCTTGCCGGCGGCGCTAATGCCCGCCGACACCATAACAGACCCTCCACCGGCTTGGCGGCGCTTGGTCTGGCGCGGAGGACGGCGCAAGTCGCGCCAGTAGTTCTGGAACCCGTCCGGCCCGTCAAGATTCCACTTCTTCTCATCTGAGAAAACAATGGCGTCCCAGGACCGCACGGGGTCCTCCGACAGCAGCATATCCCATGCCCAGCCCTCCCTAGCCTTCTTGTCCTCCACAGACAAGGACAGGGTATTGTCCATCTTCGTGTATACAAGCCAATCGACGCCAGCAAGCACCCGTTGCACGGTGCGCACCGACGTCGACAGCTTCAGCTCTTCCTTGAGCTGGCTGGCCGAGAGCTGTCCTTTCACCGCAGTCCGAATCAGCAGCCTGAGTTCACGGTCGGAAAGCGAGGCGGATGGACCTGGCTTCTTGCGCTCCTTGGGGGTGCACGCAGCACGCGACGAACAGCGGCCGGAGAGCGCTTTACTCGGCGCGCTACCTGCCTGAGGCCGAAGCCTGCCTCATGGAGGCCTAGAATGCGACCACATTCAATGTCAGTCAGCGGTGGTCCTATCCCCATCGAATGCAGAATGGTGTCTGCCCTCGACGGCAAACACAGCGCAGTAGAATCACTGGACACGACGCACTAGCTTAAATCGTACAATCATTCTTTTGACTTGGTCTTAGTATAGTTAAGTGGGTGTTCGAATATTAGTCGCGATGGTCAAAGTGGTCAATTGTATGGTAGCCCTACCGTAAACCGATCTTTCGCGGTCGTTAAAACAAGTCTGTGGTGTGTTTTTGTAGTGTAAGGAACATATCTAAATAGCGTGGCGAAAATCGTAAAATTGACTCCGCTAGAGTGTAAAAAGTGGGTGTTCGTATCATCTTGGCGCGGAGTGTACGACACACTACTGCGATGTGAGCGCTGCCCAAACGTCAAACATTACGCCAGTACAAAAAAGCACCCTCCGCGGTTTATTGTTATGTTTTCCATTTGTGGTGATCGTAATTTTTATTGCGCTGCTACCCTTGTATAGTTTATTATTATTATTATAACGTGACAACACCCGCTGCTGCTTTAAAAGTGTTCATTGATTTTACGACCCATTGCATGTAGATGTGTGGGGTCATTCAACTCGAGTGAACGGCTCGTGAAGGAGACTTAACATGAAAGGAGATTCACATAGCCACAGTATTATCAATAACACGATCCGTGCATCAAAACAAACCGTTACGACAACAATTCGATCACAGTTAAACAAACTGCACAAAACTGATAATAATAAGTGCCTTTCGCTAGCGGCATAAAAATTGCTAAAGTTAACGAATTTGGCTGTTTTAGCTAACAGTTATCCGCCCCAGCTGAATAAACCTCTTATAATATTTTGTGATAATTACATGATCCATAAAAACGTTACCCGACTGTGAATTTTTAGTTACTTTATGTATTTTAAATTAGTCAATCGGGAGAGCAAAGTTGGTTTTAACCTTATATCAGACGAAGAAAATGGCAGATTGAAGCATGAACAACGCGAATATCAATCTGTTATAATGGTTATTCCCTTCGATTTATCCATTCAGGCCAAAAACCTGTACTTGACTCACGAACCCAGTGCTGGTTTGAGAAAATTAAAAATTGAACCATACCAATTAGAATCGTATAGTCAATCAGAGTACATATTATGTGATAGGCATAATAACATAAATTCACTTTATCAAGGGGCCTTCAAATATGCAAAACCCTGAAAGGCTAAGCCCAATACCCCATTTATCAGCGATCTCGTCGCATTCATGAAAGTTATGTTACAAAATAGTTTATGTTATAATTCTTACTTGCTCAAATTGAGAATCGACAACTCCATAACCATGTTGCATGTGCTGTCTAGTACGACACGACAGACCGCATCAGCGGTCATAAAGGCCTGATTTGTCCTGTCAATGGCTCTCCATACACTCTACACGGTGCTGATTATCGTACGTAGCTATCAGCTTGTATGATTTGAGAAGAGTTACGTGCACCAACCACTTTCTTTCGACCGAGACGCATTTGAATATCCTTTCGCAGAGTAGTCTTTTCCACTACCGTGTTTTATGCATGTACGGCAGGTAACGGTGTTTTATTGTCACGATTCCTTCGAGCAGAGCTGATTGCCTCAGTGACTGAGACAGAACTCACTGACCCTAGAGAGCTGTCTGGGTCATCGATGAACTTCACCTGTGTAGATACTTCAACATGTTGAGGCCGATCGTGACAAATCTACCACCATGTTGTTCCAAAATGTCGATATCCCGTGCTGTTGGCGAACTAAACGCGGATGTACGTCGACAAAGAAGTCCTACAAGCTCGTTCACACTCTTAAGGAAAACTAACTTAGGACAAGCATCAAGAGCGTGACCCAGAATGCTTTTGCACCTAAAGTGCCTGGGTTATAAAACACTCGATGGATCCTTGAAGACGCGCAGGCGTTTGTTCTGTTTCTCCTGAGGATTGAGGATTTTGGTAGTACCATCGATAGTGGCGATCATAACACCGCCACAAAGGGTTTTGATCCCACTAGTGGCAACAGACTCCAACTTTTGTGTTATGGACGATAATGTTGGCATTTTAGTGAAATTAAACTGGACCATCTGGTGTGAATACTAGATGAAATAAAACTTAATACTTGTCACGCGAAAGCGCTTGGTCCTCGACCATTCGCACGTACTATTCGGATTGGATGGTGATGTCGACATCTATCTCCTGAAACACACAGCGAACACACAAACCTACATTGGCAAATCAGTAGGCAGATGTGTTAAACTGGGTCATGTCCGAGTTTGCTTTCCACGTTTGCCTTGGCTCATTCTGCAATAGGGATGCTGCTGTCTTCTTCTTCAGAATCAACTTCGATCACTTGGGTATGGGACATTGTATTTTATGCCGTAGTTGTATCCGTTATGCGAGGCCTCTGGTATTTTAGCGATCATGTACGTCACGTGGATGCCCTCGCCATACAGGTTCAGCATTACATGGGAGCCTTGTACCGCTGACCGATAGGTTCAGTGATGTGTGTCTTCTACTTCATGTTGACTTGATTGCTTAGGCGTTACTTGTGATTTGTGGATCAAGGTCGGCTAGATTGTTCCTAACCCCAACCGTCATTCGTAGGTTCCCTGCCGCTTCGCGCAACTGCCACGTTACTGTCTGTAACGCGGGCTTAAGAAATCGAGTTGCTATACTCAGTAGCCGGTTGTACGACTGTTCCTAGCTTGCCAAAGCCATGAGCAGCACGGATACGTTGCGGCATTGCCGTCGTTCTCGAAGGTGTCGTGGTCGCCGTTCTGCTTGCTGTGGTGCATTGACGGTGTTGATTCCATACCGGTCTATTTCGTGAGTTGAAAGACGCTCACGTTTATATCGTTCCTCGACAGTGGGGGGATTCAGTTCATTCAGTATCTTGACATCGGTAAGCTTCTACAAATGTAATCCCTAGCCTTCTGTCACCTGATTCCTCGTTAAAGTGATTTTACGATTCCTTGGCAGCAATGAGTGTCTGCTTGGATATATCTAAACCGCGTTTATTATTAACTATCGCGTTTGAATGGGATTATATAACAAGCGCTGTTGCTCGTTATTTCATTTATGAAAACAGCTGTTTTGTTTTCTACTATTTCATCTTGCATAGATAGATTTCTATTTCCACCAATCACAGACTCGTCTTCGCCCCATCTGTTGAGTCAACCTTGAATTCAGAACTCCAAGGGTTGTATGCTGCATTGACCAGGACGATGCAGCGACTCGTGCGGCGCGACAAGGGGGCCACGGTGGTGCAGGAGGGCGACGACGCCGAAGAGGAGCAAGTCGACGTCGAGGACGAGTCTTCTCTGTCGCTACCCCCGCCAACCGCGAGCTGCAGACCGTCTCCAAGCCCTCGCTCTCTTTAGAACACAAACCCAGCAAGTTCTCGTCTCCACGCTGCGTCAATCTCTTCTCCTACGACCCCCAAGAGGTCAAAGGCGTCACAGAGACCAAGATCGGTGGCCATACACTGGACCATCGCCGGCCGTTCAACGCAGACTGGCAGGCCCACGGCCCCATCAAGACCGCGGTTTGGAGCGCTTTAGGATCCGTGCTGGCAAGCCCAGCTTCTGTAGTTCCAGGGTCTTCCCAGGCCAGAACGTCACTGTCTTTTGCAGCCCCCAAACCAGAGGTGCTGGTGTACTCTGCAGTGAAGATCGGCGGCCATCCGCTGGATCACGTGCCGTTTCCAAGTCGCGGACTACCGTCCAGACCGCTACTAGGGTTTGTAGCCAAGACGGCGATGGTTCCGCCCGTTTTCCAAGCTCCAGGAGTGGCTCCTGCGGTGACGTACGAGATCGCGCCAAACGTGTCGAACTTGTACGATTGCAGTCGATGTTTTAGACTGCGACAGTCGCCTAGAGTGCAATTGTGCTGCGGACATCCAGTCTGTGCCAAGTGCGTGGCCTCACGCACGATCAAGCATGTAGAGCACAACCGGACGTGCTTTCTAGAGTGTGCAAGGTGCAACGATATGGTCGCAGTGGAAGCGGTCGTGTTTACGAACTATATCTTGAGGATGGAGCCGTTCACGGCGCGGACGATCTCGGAGTTGGAGGCTCAGCAGGAGAAATCTGCGGATTCGACGTCGTTGACCAAAGCCTGGAAGCAGGGCGGCGTGCTTGCAGCGCTGTCCTTTATTGCGGGTCGATTCGTCCCTACCGGCAAAAAGACGTCGAAAACTCGACAGAAGAAAGACGACGCAGTTGAGGAAGCAAAGAGGCTTGTTGCGGAGGTACTGCCAGACGAAAGGGACGAGTTATTGATGGACGGGTTTGCCGACTTGTCCAAAAAGACTGCTAAAGGTGGCGTCACAATGGAAAAAGGTGCTGAGAGGTGGGCCAAACGTATACAGGGACTAGAGACGCCTTCCAAGCTGCTGAAGTTTAAATTTGTACGGACATTGGGCGTTGGCAACTTTGCCGAGGTGATGCTGGTCGAGAATCGAAAGGGAAAGCTGACGGTGCTCAAGGAAAGCGACAAACTACCAGAGGCAGCGAACGAGATCAACATTTTGTCTCGTGTGCGAAACCCCACGTGGTGAAGATTCTCCAGTACTTCATTGAGGAGATTGGCCATCGCCATTTCGCCTACATCGAGATGGAATACTGCGATAACGGAGATCTGCGTGACTTATTGGAAACAAAGGTGCGACCCTGTAGAAATACTACTTTGTGGGCTAGATTACTCATTGTATTCCTTGTATTCAGGGTCGATTGGAGGGGCTGCTTTCGACGCAATGTTCCGCCAGTTATGCTTGGGATTGAAGGAACTTCATCGCCATGGGATTGTCCATCGAGACTTGAAGCCAGGAAACGTACTTTTGACGGTGAGGATCTTTATGAAAAGGCTGTAAATCGTATAAGGCTCGACTCTACCGTTCTTGTTTCCTACAGAGCGACGGGACAACGAAAATTGCCGACTTTGGGGTCTCCACATACCTAGAATCCGACCTCCTGACGCATCATGCAGCAGGGACGTTAGCATTTATGGCTCCTGAAGTGCGAAAGTATTTCCTTGGCGAAGCGGTGAGCTACGATGCGAAAGCGGACATTTGGTCTCTTGGCGCGCTGGTCGTCGCGATGCTCACGGGAAATCCTGAACCACGGGTGGCCACTCGTCCAGGTGAGCACAAGCTGCTCACACCGCTAATGTAGCCATAAACTAATGTTGTTTGTTTTTCAGTCGAAGAGATCGTCGATGAGCTCAAGGAGGGAAAAATGGACGATAAGTACACGCAGCTCGTAGAAGGGATGCTAGCTGCACGCCCGGAAGACCGACTGTCTCTAGACGGTCTACTGAAGGGGTTCCCTGCCACCAGTTCCCGGCTGTAGGCTGAACTTTACGGTCTAGTGAATATATTTATTCTCAAGGAATTTAACGCAACATGAATCCGTTGTCTTGGAAATGCAGTGTGGGGTTCGATCTCTTTGCTCAGTTGAGGAAGGCGTTGATCCACTCGTTAATCTTGTTATCATCGTCATCCGCCAGATACTGCTCCAGCGCCTTGTTCAGCAGCTTGAACTGCCTCTCCCCAGCCGTGAACAAGTTCTTCTTTATCTTCAACCGAGTCTCTCCGTCCACCACCTTCTTCTCCGTCAACTTGTCCAGAGCATTAAAGGCAGCATCGAACTCAACGTCCTCGAGCCCCTCCGTCTCCACATGCTGGCGCTTGGCGACAGGCTGGTCCACTCCCGTAGAGCCAAAGCCTCCCGCGCCACGCTCCGTCTCCTCAATCTCGTCTACCTCCTGCACCTGAGGATACTCGATTTTCTCGAGGATCAACTGGGCGATGCGGTCGCCTCGCTTAACGTCAAAGTCCTCTGTGGAGTGATTGAACAGGATGACGCCAACGTTGCCGCGGTAGTCGGCGTCGATGACGCCTGCGCCAGTGTCGATGAACTTCTTGTAGGCCAGACCAGAGCGAGGCGCCACTCGGGCGTAGCAGCCGTCGGGCAGAGCCACCATCAGGTCCGTCTTGATCAGTCCCTTGCCTCCTGCAGGGATGACACCGTCGTATGCAGCAGACAAGTCCAAGCCGGCAGCCAGACTGGAGCCGCGAGTGGGCAAAATGGCTTGAGGAGTGATCTTCTTGACGCGGAGGATCGGAGCGGGGCGGCTACGCTTGGAAGTCATTGCAACGGACAGGAAGCGAGCTCGGAACTTGTACGCGAATCGAAGTGTGCGATGCATTGGCCAGCAGGATTCTTGTTTCCCGAGGATTTTAAAGTTCTTGGCGCCAAACGATATGATTGGATGAAAAAATCTATAAAGTTTTTAGCGACCTAGGGTGCCGAAGACGGGGTGCTGGTGTTGGTCGGAGTGCTGGTGTTGGTCGGAGTGCTGGTCGCCGACTTGACCACGTCCTGCTGGCTGGCGAAGGCGTTGAAGATCTGCTCCAACGTGGTCTGCGAGACGCTGTACTCGCGGATCGACAGCTGCGTCTTGGCGTTCTCCACCAGGTCGAACACATGCGATAGACGCAGGTCGACGTTGCGGTCCTGCTGGTCGAAGATCTTGAACCAGCACGAGTCGTGGCGCCGCTCCAGCACCTCGATCGACCCAAAGTTCTCCTTCAGGAACGCCGCCACGTTCTCGAACTGGGTCTCGGTGATCCACCACGCGGCAAAGCTGCTCGCCAAGACGTACCCGTCGCGCTTGGCCAGGTTGGCGATCGTGTGTCCGGTCGGGTGCGTGTTGTCGATCTTCTCGAACCACGAGACGTTGCCCAGCAGTCGGCACTTCTCCTCGAGCTCGCCTTTGCCGATGCGAGTGTCAGGCGAGTCGAAATAGCGCGACGCAAGCGCTGCCACGTCTTCCGCTGACGGCGTCTGCAGCTTGGCGTCGAACATGAGACCGTCGCCGAAGCGGTTCTTCAGGTGCTGCACGCTGCCGAGACACTTGAGCTCGCCACCGACCATGATGCCGACGCGCGTGCACAGCGCCTCGCACTCCTCCATGCTGTGCGTCGTCAGCACCACCGTCGACTCCTTGTTGTACGTCGAGATCTCCGAGATGACGTCCCACATGAACCGTCTCGAGACCGGGTCCATGCCGGTGGACGGCTCGTCGAGGAACAGGATCTTCGGCCCGCCGATCATCGCGATGGCTACCGACAGCTTGCGCTTGTTGCCGCCGCTCAAACTGCCCGCCAGTTTGTTTTCGAACGTCGTCAGGTTCAATTGCTCCATCTTCTGACGCACCACGTCGTCCAGATCCGCACTCGAGACGCCCTTGATTTTGGCAAACAGCTCCAGGTGCTCGCGAACCGTCAAGAGATCGATCAGCGCGTCGAACTGCGGACAGTATCCGATCTGCCGCCGGACTTCCACTTGCTGCGTCATGATGTCGAAGCCGCTGAGGGTCGCCCTGCCGGAAGTCGGCACGATATCACCCGTCAGCATCTTCATCGTCGTGGTCTTGCCAGCGCCGTTGATTCCGAGGAAGCCGAAGCACTCGCCCTGCTTGAGACCGAACGACAGGTCCTGCACAGCCACCTTCTCTCCCTTGGGGTAGACCTTGCGGAGGTTTTGCAGCTTGATCATGTCGTTGTCAGCTCCGCCGTTCAGGACGCGCTCCGCTTCAGCTCCGACGTCTTCATCAATCTCGCCATGCTCCACTGGGATGTCAGGGTCTTTGGACATCGAGGCTTTGATCTTCGGGAACGTCAAACCGTAGTCGATGGCCACGGCGAGAGCGAAGTAGATGACCGCGTCCAAGATCAAGTAGATGATCTCGTACCCGGTATTATCCAGCGCGAATGGGTCCTTCGAAAGGTCTTTGTTCGCTTCATCTGCAACAATATGTGTGATCTCCACAAGTGTTAAGTTCAGCAAGCCTCGGCCAAGACAAAACAGCGGAGAAAAGCGCCAAATGAACTGCAGCACATCATCCACACTCTCCGTACTGTTGATGACTTGCATCACAAAAGAAAGGATCATCAGAGCGAGCCCCAGCACGAAGTTGATGAGGATCATGTACGTCTGCGAAGACGCCGGATCGGTAAACACGTACGACCAGCAGTACGCGTGGGGACAAATCGCCAGCCCAAACAGCAGCACCAGCACGATCACGGCAATGAACGTCGAGTCGGTGCACGTTTGACACGAGCTGGATCCTGTTAGCGCGCTCACGTCGAAGGCCTGGAACAAGGCCAGCGCGATGACGGCGGGGATCAGGTAGACGGAATAGTCCCAAATGAAGTTCGCAGTCCAGAACGCGTTGATGTTAGCGCCGGATACCAGTTGCTGGTGCTTGGAGTTGTGGTCTGGAGACCTCTCTCGGACCAGCATCACCACAATGGATGCCGGATAGTAAGAGAAGGAGATCACGATGAACAGCACGGCAGCGAAGGAGATGTACGCCGAGAAGAGCGCGGTGTTTTCAGCGGTAAGAGGCAACGGATGATCATTCACCGTCAAGCTCAGCGAGGAGGGTCCGATGCTCGAGTCGTGCTGGGTGGTCATGAGGCGAAAGAGCGACTGGTCCATGAACGCCTTGAAAATAATTGAGCCGTGCGTCAGCGTCGTGTTGATGAGCACGTTGTAGCCGAAGACGTTGTTGTCCACGTCTGCGTGGATGAGGTATCCACCGAACTGGTCCGCGATCTCTTCGGTGTACGCTCGACTGAAAATCTTCTCGCTCAGTCTGAGCTGGTAGCCTGTCGCGTCGGTCGCGTTGATGGTCGGGTCGTTGTAGACGACGTCGAAGACGGTAGGCGAGTCGCTCGAGTACGGCGGGTTGCCGATATCACTCTGGCTGAGCGTCACGATGGATGCGCCGGAGAAGTAGTCGCTGCCCAGCGCAGTCTCGCACCACTGGCCGGAGCTCTGCTCACAGAAACTTGGTAGCAGCACTTCGCCAGCTTGGGAATTCAACTTGGACAACGTCAGCGCCATGAACGGGTCGTTGTCCGTGATCCCAGCAGCCTTCAGGATGGACAAACCGAAGATGAGCCACACCACCGGCAGCAGCAAGCCCACCCCGAACAATTTCTTGTCCCTCCTGGCCATGCGGAACCGCTTCTGGATCATCGCCATCAGTTGCGTGACGAACACCGAGTGCAGACCGCCCACCGGCAACGAACTTCCTTGTCGATCAAGCCCGTAGTAGCAATTCTCCGCCGCCTTGTCGCCGACAATGGGGAGGCTGTCTTGCGGAGCTACGACGTGTTGCTTCACTCGGTTCTGCAGCGTGTGCTGCTGCTCCTCGTCGGACTCCTCGGCCACCTTGATGAACACCTCCTCCATCGTCGTCACTGAAATGCCGTACGACAGCACCGCCAGCTTCTCCAGACTCTCATCCAGCTTGTGGAACATCTGTGGGAAGAGCGACGAGCTGTCGAGAGGTAGCTGGAAGGCGATCTCCGTGCCCACGTTGCTCAGCACAGTGCTGGACGGGATGTAGCGCCTGACAAAGTTGATCATGTTCGCGTCGTCGCAGCGCTCCTCCTTGACGATGGTCAAGTTGTAGCCCACGCCGAAGCGGTTCTTGAGGAACAGCGCCGACCCGCAGCATCGCAGCTCGCCCTCGGCCATGATGGCGATACGGTCGCCCAGGATGTCGGCTTCGTCCATGAAGTGCGTCGTGAGCACCATCACGCGGTCCTGGCGGTTGGCCATCAGGATCTCCCACGTGCTGCGGCGCGAGTACGGGTCCATTCCGGAGGTCGGTTCGTCCAGGAACACGAGCGAGCTGTCGCCCAGCAACGAGATCGCCACCGACAGCTTCCGCTTCATACCTCCGGACAGAGCACTGGAAATCGTGTCGCGCTTGTCCACGAGTCCGACCTCGCGGATCTTGGCCGTGACCTCGTCCTTCAACTCTTCGCCCCGATAGCCCTTGATGCGAGCGTAGAACTCGAGGTGGTCTTGCACGGACAGCTCCGGGTACAGTACGTCGTGCTGGAAGCAGATGCCGAGCGACTCGCGGAGCTCGTCCATGTCTTCCCGCAGCGACAGTCCGTGGAAGGTGGCGTCGCCTGCGGTCGGGGGCGTCACACCCGTGAGCATGGAGATCAGAGTCGTCTTGCCTGCCCTGTTGTGGCCGAGCAGACATGTGATCTGGCCCGAGTACATCCTGATATGCAGCCCCTTCACAGCCTCCTTTTGCCACCGGGGACTTGGAACACCTTCCGAAGACCCTGCACCGACAGCGCCTCACCTGTCTGTTCCTGGTCCTTCAAGTCGGCGCTCACCTGCTCGACGTTGGGGTTCACCTCCACTTCCAATGCAGCTGCGTCTTCGTCCGTGCTTGCCGTGGCGGCGGACTTGCGGAACTTCATCCAGTACGACGGACGCAGCGGGAAGTACCATTTCTCGGGAGTGCCGTACTCCTTCGGGATGGCCTTCTCAAAGTACAATCCGAGCAGCGTGTACACGATGGTGTCGAGGGCGAAGTAGTAGAGCGCCGTGGAGAAGCGGAAGTTTTTGATGGGGTCGGAAGCGCTGGCGAACGAGATGCCGACGCCCGACGTTTCCGACGACGCGAGCGAGTTGACCCCGAAGACGAGCGCTGCCGGTGCCAAGATGCAGACCGCGTTCTTGGACGACTCCGCCGACGAGTCATCGTACCCCGCCGTGACGCCGTACATGACGAAGAAGAGGATGAAGCCGATGTAGACGCCCGTGCGCGACCGCGAAAACATGGTGCTGATCATGAAGGCGAAGGCCAGCACGCTGAGACTGAAGAGGAAGAAGAAGAGGAACAGCAGCAAGGCGCTCGAGTTCGGGAACAGCTCGGCCACGGCCGCGATCGTCTGAGCACGCAGCTCACGAACAAGATGACGATGTACGTGATGAACCAGGAGATGACGATGCTGGACTCCTTGACGCCCAGGATCTTCATGAGCTCTCGCGAGCGCGTCTCCCTCTCGGACATGAGACCGACGAGGATCTTGGACAGCGGGTGCAGGTACGTGAGGATGAAGAAGATGGGGAAAGCGTCAGTGATCGAGTCGTAGAAGGACGAGGACGTGAACGTGTCGATGGGGAACGGCGTGGTGAGCGCTCCGAGGTACGGCTGCGGTGCCTGACGTAGCGGGGTCAGCAGCGCTTCGAGCGTGTCGTTATCGAGCTGCAGGTTGGCAGTGCTGCTGAGCGCAGACGACTCGCCAAGCAGCTGATTAGACAAGAGGTCGGCGTACTTGGTGGCGGGGTCGTTGACGATGGTCTCCAGAAGACGGGAGTCCAGGTCGGTCGAGGACACTGCAGTGGACGCATTGATCTGGCACGCGCCCGTCGTGGACTTGGTGCTCGCGTCCCAGTCCGGCAGGCAGTTGACAAAGCGCGTGACGAGCGTCTGCAGCGTCATGAAGCCGTTGGTGGTGTACTGCTGGTAGTCGGTCGTCTCGAGCTTGCGGGTGAACGAGTCCCAGACGGAGGCGCCGTCGACTGTCTGGGGATGTATCGGTTGTCGTCGCTGTCCCCGACGTAAGTCGAGTTGAGTCGCAGCGAGTACTCGATGGACGAAGGCTGGCCGATGGCGTCGCTACTGGTCGGGTACTGCGTGAAGACGATGGCGCCGAAGATACGAGGTTTGTCTGCCGTCTCGGCGTAGCCCGAGGACTCGACGTAGCTCTCGAGGTCGTCCTCAGTGTCGAAGAAGACGGTGCTGTCCTCGAAGGACGGGATGACGAGCTGCGACTGCGACGCGTTGGCCGAGGCGCTGCCGTTGACGACCACCGTCGGGTACCACCGCTTCATGGTCTCGAAGAAGTAGTTGCGCGTGAAGGCGTCGTCGGGGGCGATGGCGATCTTGAAGGGCGACACGCGGCCCTCGCACTCGGCCGGCAGCACGTAGGGCGACGACGCGTTGAGACTGACGCGGCCGCCGAGACTCATCTCGCGCTCGCAGATGGAGCGGTTCTCGGCCGTGAAGGTCTTCATGAGTCGCCCGTAGTCGAACGAGTGGAAGCCCAAGCAGCAGCAGCCCCGAGAGCGTGGACTCGGGCGTGGCGAACAGGGGTGGTGTCCTGGCCCACGAGGGACCAGCCGGCGGGGTTGAAGAGGTTGTAGGACGTGGTGCCGGTGGTGAAGCCTGGGGGCACGGTCTTGTCGCTGGTGGTGGTGCGCACGATGTCCATGACGGTGATGAAGAGCACGGGCGTGATGATCTCGAAGAGCAGCGCCACGGGGTGTTTGCGCTTGAGCAGCCAGTTCTTGCGCAGCAGCACCGGCACGAAGCGGAGGTGGCCCGAGCGCTTCTTTGGCGGCGGCGACGGCGCCGCATTCACCGGCAGGAGCCGCTCCATGACGAGCTAGTTTAGTACTGACGTGCTGACGTGTTGGTTGGAGCGCAAGTTGCGGAATGAGGTGCCGTGGACGAGAATCTTGAGCGCCATTGACGTTCTGCCGTTCCCAGTGTGTCGAGTGATCAGCTCAATGATCGCCTATCACCTGCATTGTTAGTAGTCCCTTGTGTAAGACAGAGGACGCAGGAAGGTTGCTTAGCGTTGGAGCCACCGCTATCCTCTGCTGGATATTCTTCAGACGGTCGAAGATGACGAGTACACCCGAGCGTAATCCATGGCGCAAGGCCCGATCACCGATCGGCGATCAGCCCGAGGTTGGTGATCAAACCCCTTGAGACGAGATCACTGTTGTAGATGCAACCTGCTGCTTTCCGCGCGTGGGGAGCCTTTGCGTTTGCCGCCGCTGGATTTGCGACCCAACGTGGCACCCTGTATTTCGCCGCCTGGGGTAATGATTACCCGGGTAATCAACCAAAAAGCTCAAACGAGCGACTCATATCAACAACATCGTGCGTAGTGACGGCTAAAGGGGCTAGTAGGACACTAACGAAGTCGCCTTCCTCGTCGGACAAAGCAAACCGTTCGAAGCGTGCAAAATAACATTTAAAATACATATATATATTGCTGAGCTTTTAAGTGACTACCTGGTCTGCAAATGACTACCTGGTATGCAACATGTTATCGTACCACCGTCACAGTGAGGATCCGCCGCGTAGCAAGCACACCAAGCCTCGAGTCTCTGTCGATGGCCGCCATGTTCCCGTCCATGGGCGGCATGAACCCTACGTACCCGTCGCAGGGCCTCCTCCAGGGGCATGCCCTCCGCCAGGTGGCAACCCGGGCGCCCCTCGCGGCCCCGCCGGTGGCAGCAACCCCAACTACTTCACGGACAAGAAGAAGGGCGAAGTCAACGAGCTCAAAAATGTGCGTATCAATAAGAGTATAGCTTGGCATACATCAAGTAAAGACTAACGTATGCTATTGCCAGCTCCTACGCGAAGTGACCGTCGAGAAGGACGTCAAGCGCAAGCGCGAGATCATCAAGAAGGTCATCGCCTACATGACGTTGGGGATCGACGTCTCCAGGCTCTTCAGTGAGATGGTGTTGTGCGTAGACACCAAGGACCTCATCTCCAAGAAGATGGTATACCTGTACCTGACCAACTACGCGCAGAAGAACTCGGAGCTGGCCATCATGTGCATCAACACGCTGCTCAATGACTGCCGCAATGAGGATCCCATGGTGCGCGGCCTGGCACTGCGCTCGCTGTGTTCTCTTCGACTAGATTCCATTCTTGAGTACATCCACGACCCGCTGCAGGCCTCGCTGACTGACACCAGCGCCTATGTGCGCAAGACCGGCGTGATCGGCATTCTGAAGGTCTACTCTTTGAACCCGGAGATCATTAAGGAGAGCGACATGATCGACACACTGTACAACATGATCCGCGACCGCGACCCGCAGGTGGTCTCCAACTGCCTCGTGGCGTTGAACGAGATCATGGCGGACGAAGGAGGCATCGCCATCAACCAGCCCATTGTGCTGCACCTGTTGAGTCGGATCTCGGACTTCAACGAGTGGGGCAGTGCAATATCCTGCAGATCGTGGCGAAGTACAAGCCCACGGGCCCGGACGAGGTGTTCACGATCATGAACACGTTGGAGCAGTGTCTACGTGTGTCCAACAGCGCCGTGGTGCTGGGCACGGCCAAGTGCTTCTTCAACCTGACGCAGTCTCGGGGCATGGAGCAGATCCAGGACCAAGTGTACGAGCGTATGCGTCAGCCTCTGCTGACTCTGATGGCCGGCGGCAGTCACGAGATCAACTTTTGCGTGCTGCACCACATTCTGCTGCTCGTTGGCAAGAAGCCGCACGTGTTTAGCCGCGACTACCGACAGTTCTACAACCGCTACAATGAGCCCCACACGTCAAGTACGTGAAGATTGACGTTCTGGCGCTTGTTGCTGACGGCAGCAACGTCGGCGACATTATCACGGAGCTCAGCGAGTACGTCACGGACGTCGACCAGGAACTGGCGCGTCGTGCCATTCGCGCTATTGCGGATATTGCTGTCAGCAGCAACCTGTCTGTGAACACGGTGCCTCAACAGTACCAGGGCAATGCGCCGGACGCGTACGGCCAGCAGGCGGCCGAGCAGCTCGTAGAACAGATGCAGGACCACATCATGGATACAATGGTGGACTTCTTGGAGCTAGATCTCGACTACGTGCGCGACGAGAGTCTTGTGGTCATGAAAGATCTGCTGCGGAAGTACCCGGACAAGCGTCACGATGTGTTGCCCGTGCTGCCGCGGATCATCGGCGCTGTGGAGCAGCCTGCTGCTAAGGCTGCAGTCGTCTGGATGCTGGGTGAGTTTGGTCAAGATTTACGCCGTGCGCCGTACGTCCTGGAGAAGCTCATCGATGAGTTCAGCGACGAGGCTGCACCGAGCGTGCTGTTGGAGCTGCTGGCTTCGACGATGAAGCTGTTCTTTAAGCGTCCTCCTGAGATGCAGAGCATGCTCGGTCGATTGCTGCAGTCTGCTATCAACGACTCGAACCACCAGGATGTGCGAGACCGCGCTTTGCTCTACTACCGACTGCTTGAGCAGCAATCAACCGAGCAGGCGGCTGCTATCGTCGCTCAGTTCCGCACTGAAGAGACGGTTGGCGTGTTCGCCGAGTCGATCGAGACGGACCTCAAAGACAAACTCTTCCAGGAGTTCAACTCGCTTGCCGTAGTGTACAACAAGCCCAGCGAGCTGTTCGTTTCGCCTTCGCATATGGCAGGCGTCACTGCCCCCTCGACGACGAAGAGGACGAAAACGAAGAGGAGGACGACGAAGGTGACTACGACAACGGCCCACAGCCTCCGCAGCAGCAACAACAGCAGCAACAGCGCAACTCTGCGCCGCCCCGCAGCAGGCAGCTCCTAGTATGGATCTGCTGGACATGGACTTTTCTGCATCGAGCGGACCGCCACCGCCTGGCGCTGGACCGGCCTTTGCGTTGGTACCAAACCCGGTAATGGACGCCGGCGCGTTCCAAAGTCATTGGGGGAGTCGGCCTGTGGTGTCCGAGGTGGTCGTGCAGCTGCCGACTTTGCCTCCGCAGAACGAGCTGGAGCAAGCGTTCGCTTCGCGCGGCATCGTCACAATGGCGTCTGGCGACGTGGGTCCGCAGTACAAATTCTTCTTCTACGCGCAGGACACGCAAGGTCGCTTCTTCTTGTCCGAGACGCTTGTGGAGAAGTCCGACGGCACGCTGCGCGCCACCATTAAGGGCGAAGACGAGGCCTCGGGAGCGCAATTTGCGGACCTCATGCGCCGCGTGCTCTTTGGCTAGGCAGGTCTAGAAGGAGGCAAAGAGAGTTGCTTTGCCTCTCCGATGCCCAGAATTGTGACGTGATACACTTTTGCACAAGTTTGGCTGCAGTTGCCGTTGTCCACTGGTTGATCGTCGAGTTGCAAAAGGCAATCGAACCTTTGATTGCCCTGAGCCATGATTACTACGACGCCAAACATGCAATGCTAAACGCCAAACGCTGAAGTTCACCTGCACTCACTCTCTAATTTGCTTCCGAGGCAACAGTGCTACCTGCAATGGAGCAGCTACTGCTGCCACCGTCACAGCCAAAGCAGCGCTCAAGCCACCTCCGCTTCGTGCCGGTGCTGCTGCGCAAGAACTGGCTGCTCAAGCGCAAACACCCCGTGGCGCTGCTCTTCGAGATCATCACGCCCGTGCTCTTCATCACCGTCATGGACATCGTGCGCACCACCACCAGCGACAAGACCGTGCCCCCAGGCTTCACCACCGGCACCACGTCCTACAACCTCTTCAACCCCGCCGGCTGGTCCCTCGTGGGCCAGGACACCACCCCCTGTTCGCCACGCCCGAGTCCACGCTCTCGGGGCTGCTGCTGCACTTGGGCTTCCACTCGTTCGACTACGGGCGACTCATGAAGACCTTCACGGCCGAGAACCGCTCCATCTGCGAGCGCGAGATGAGTCTCGGCGGCCGCGTCAGTCTCAACGCGTCGTCGCCCTACGTGCTGCCGGCCGAGTGCGAGGGCCGCGTGTCGCCCTTCAAGATCGCCATCGCCCCCGACGACGCCTTCACGCGCAACTACTTCTTCGAGACCATGAAGCGGTGGTACCCGACGGTGGTCGTCAACGGCAGCGCCTCGGCCAACGCGTCGCAGTCGCAGCTCGTCATCCCGTCCTTCGAGGACAGCACCGTCTTCTTCGACACTGAGGACGACCTCGAGAGCTACGTCGAGTCCTCTACGCCGAGACGGCAGACAAACCTCGTATCTTCGGCGCCATCGTCTTCACGCAGTACCCGACCAGTAGCGACGCCATCGGCCAGCCTTCGTCCATCGAGTACTCGCTGCGACTCAACTCGACCTACGTCGGGACAGCAACGACAACCGATACATCCCCCAGACAGTCGACGGCGCCTCCGTCTGGGACTCGTTCACCCGCAAGCTCGAGACGACCGACTACCAGCAGTACACCACCAACGGCTTCATGACGCTGCAGACGCTCGTCACGCGCTTTGTCAACTGCCTGCCGGACTGGGACGCGAGCACCAAGTCCACGACGGGCGCGTGCCAGATCAATGCGTCCACTGCAGTGTCCTCGACCGACCTGGACTCCCGTCTTCTGGAGACCATCGTCAACGACCCCGCCACCAAGTACGCCGACCTCTTGTCTAATCAGCTGCTTGGCGAGTCGTCTGCGCTCAGCAGCACTGCCAACCTGCAGCTCGATAACGACACGCTCGAAGCGCTGCTGACCCCGCTACGTCAGGCACCGCAGCCGTACCTCGGAGCGCTCACCACGCCGTTCCCCATCGACACGTTCACGTCCTCGTCCTTCTACGACTCGATCACTGACGCTTTCCCCATCTTCTTCATCCTCACGTACCTGCACCCGCTGTCCAAGATCCTCGTCGGTCTCATGTCCGAGAGGGAGACGCGCTCGCGAGAGCTCATGAAGATCCTGGGCGTCAAGGAGTCCAGCATCGTCATCTCCTGGTTCATCACGTACATCGTCATCTTGTTCGTGAGCTGCGTGCTCCAGACGATCGCGGCCGTGGCCGAGCTGTTCCCGAACTCGAGCGCCTTGCTGCTGTTCCTCTTCTTCTTCCTCTTCAGTCTCAGCGTGCTGGCCTTCGCCTTCATGATCAGCACCATGTTTTCGCGGTCGCGCACGGGCGTCTACATCGGCTTCATCCTCTTCTTCGTCATGTACGGCGTCACGGCGGGGTACGATGACTCGTCGGCGGAGTCGTCCAAGAACGCGGTCTGCATCTTGGCACCGGCAGCGCTCGTCTTCGGGGTCAACTCGCTCGCGTCGTCGGAAACGTCGGGCGTCGGCATCTCGTTCGCCAGCGCTTCCGACCCCATCAAAAACTTCCGCTTCTCCACGGCGCTCTACTACTTCGCCCTCGACACCATCGTGTACACGCTGCTCGGATTGTACTTTGAGAAGGCCATCCCGAAGGAGTACGGCACTCCCGAGAAATGGTACTTCCCGCTGCGTCCGTCGTACTGGATGAAGTTCCGCAAGTCCGCCGCCACGGCAAGCACGGACGAAGACGCAGCTGCATTGGAAGTGGAGGTGAACCCCAACGTCGAGCAGGTGAGCGCCGACTTGAAGGACCAGGAACAGACAGGTGAGGCGCTGTCGGTGCAGGGTCTTCGGAAGGTGTTCCAAGTCCCCGGTGGCAAAAAGGAGGCTGTGAAGGGGCTGCATATCAGCATGTACTCGGGCCAGATCACATGTCTGCTCGGCCACAACGGGGCAGGCAAGACGACTCTGATCTCCATGCTCACGGGTGTGACGCCCCGACCGCAGGCGACGCCACCTTCCACGGACTGTCGCTGCGGGAAGACATGGACGAGCTCCGCGAGTCGCTCGGCATCTGCTTCCAGCACGACGTACTGTATCCGGAGCTGTCCGTGCAAGACCACCTCGAGTTCTACGCTCGCATCAAGGGCTATCGGGGCGAAGAGTTGAAGGACGAGGTCACGGCCAAGATCCGCGAGGTCGGACTCGTGGACAAGCGCGACACGATTTCCAGTGCTCTGTCCGGAGGTATGAAGCGGAAGCTGTCGGTGGCGATCTCGTTGCTGGGCGACAGCTCGCTCGTGTTCCTGGACGAACCGACCTCCGGAATGGACCCGTACTCGCGCCGCAGCACGTGGGAGATCCTGATGGCCAACCGCCAGGACCGCGTGATGGTGCTCACGACGCACTTCATGGACGAAGCCGACATCCTGGGCGACCGTATCGCCATCATGGCCGAGGGCGAGCTGCGATGCTGCGGGTCGGCGCTGTTCCTCAAGAACCGCTTCGGCGTGGGCTACAACTTGACCATCGTCAAGGAGGAGCGCTGCGACGACGCGAACATGATCAACTTTGTCAGGCGCTACATCCCGTCCAGCACTGTGCTGAGCAACGTGGGCACGGAGATCGCCTTCCAGCTACCTCTCGACAGCTCGTCGCTCTTCCCACAGATGTTCCACAAGCTGGATGAGAGTCTGGAGAAGCTGGCGGTGCTGTCGTACGGCATTTCAGTGACGACGATGGAGGTGTTCATCAAGGTGGCCGAGGAGTCCGACGAGGAGCAGCAGCACACGCTGCAGAACCGAGTGAAGCAACACGTCGTAGCTCCGCAAGACAGCCTCCCCATTGTCGGCGACAAGGCGGCGGAGAATTGCTACTACGGGCTTGATCGACAAGGAAGTTCGTTGCCGGTGGGCGGTCTGCACTCGGTGTTCGTCACGCAACTGATGGCGATGATCCAGAAGCGGTTCCGCATGGCCAGGAGGGACAAGAAATTGTTCGGGGTGGGCTTGTTGCTGCCGGTGGTGTGGCTCATCTTCGGTTTGTCCATCCTGAAGGCTGCTGGGATCACGGACAACGACCCGTTCATGGCGCTGACGTTGTCCAAGTTGAATTCCCAAGCTGGCGAAGTGCTGCTACCAAGTTTCTGTGAGCAGAGCTCCGGCCAGTGGTGCGAGACTGCGCTGGGCAGCGACTACTTCTCCGGCGCATCCATCGTGACGCTCAGCCAGAGTGATATCGGCAACCCGCCGTACTCGAGCGACTCGCCTACCGTCTTCGACGTCGTCTACAACGACCCGACCATCAACGCGACCGACGCGACAGGCTACCAGCTCAGACTGAGCGAGAAGATTTTCAGTCGAGCGTACACCGAAGAGATCGCGGACCAGTTCGGTGGATACCTCATCCACGCAGACGTGGACAACAACGTCTTCGGCTACAACGTGCTCATCAACACGACGCTGACGCACGGCTCAATTATCTTCAAGGCGTTCATGGACCAGTCGCTCTTTCGCCTCATGACCACCCAGCACGACTCGAGCATCGGACCCTCCTCGCTGAGCTTGACGGTGAATGATCATCCGTTGCCTCTTACCGCTGAAAACACCGCGCTCTTCTCGGCGTACATCTCCTTCGCTGCCGTGCTGTTCATCGTGATCTCCTTCGCTTACTATCCGGCATCCATTGTGGTGATGCTGGTCCGAGAGAGGTCTCCAGACCACAACTCCAAGCACCAGCAACTGGTATCCGGCGCTAACATCAACGCGTTCTGGACTGCGAACTTCATTTGGGACTATTCCGTCTACCTGATCCCCGCCGTCATCGCGCTGGCCTTGTTCCAGGCCTTCGACGTGAGCGCGCTAACAGGATCCAGCTCGTGTCAAACGTGCACCGACTCGACGTTCATTGCCGTGATCGTGCTGGTGCTGCTGTTTGGGCTGGCGATTTGTCCCCACGCGTACTGCTGGTCGTACGTGTTTACCGATCCGGCGTCTTCGCAGACGTACATGATCCTCATCAACTTCGTGCTGGGGCTCGCTCTGATGATCGTTTCTTCGTGATGCAAGTCATCAACAGTACGGAGAGATGACGGGCTGCAGTTCATTTGGCGCTTCTCACCACTGTTCTGTCTTGGCCGAGGCTTGCTGAATCTGACCATCATAGAGATCACGTACACTGGCGGATCTGAGACAGACAATGCGCCCTCGAAGGACCCATTCGCGCTGGATAACACAGGGTACGAGATCATCTACTTGATCTTGACGCGGTCATCTACTTGCCTCGCCGTGGCCATCGACTACGGTTTGACGTTCCCGAAGATCAAAGCCTCGATGTCCAAAGACCCTGACATCCCAGTGGAGCATGGCGAGATTGATGAAGACGTCGGAGCTGAAGCGGAGCGCGTCCTGAACGGCGGAGCTGACAACGACATGATCAAGCTGCAAGACCTCCGCAAGGTCTACCCTAAGGGAGAGAAGGTGGCTGTGCAGGACCTGTCGTTCGGTCTCAAGCAGGGCGAGTGCTTCGGCTTCCTCGGAATCAACGGCGCTGGCAAGACCACGACGATGAAGATGCTGACGGGTGATATCGTGCCGACTTCCGGCAGGGCGACTCTCAGCGGCTTCGACATCATGACGCAGCAAGTGGAAGTCCGGCGGCAGATCGGATACTGTCCGCAGTTCGACGCGCTGATCGATCTCTTGACGGTTCGCGAGCACCTGGAGCTGTTTGCCAAAATCAAGGGCGTCTCGAGTGCGGATCTGGACGACGTGGTGCGTCAGAAGATGGAGCAATTGAACCTGACGACGTTCGAAAACAAACTGGCGGGCAGTTTGAGCGGCGGCAACAAGCGCAAGCTGTCGGTGGCCATCGCGATGATCGGCGGGCCGAAGATCCTGTTCCTCGACGAGCCGTCCACCGGCATGGACCCGGTCTCGAGACGGTTCATGTGGGACGTCATCTCGGAGATCTCGACGTACAACAAGGAGTCGACGGTGGTGCTGACGACGCACAGCATGGAGGAGTGCGAGGCGCTGTGCACGCGCGTCGGCATCATGGTCGGTGGCGAGCTCAAGTGTCTCGGCAGCGTGCAGCACCTGAAGAACCGCTTCGGCGACGGTCTCATGTTCGACGCCAAGCTGCAGACGCCGTCAGCGGAAGACGTGGCAGCGCTTGCGTCGCGCTATTTCGACTCGCCTGACACTCGCATCGGCAAAGGCGAGCTCGAGGAGAAGTGCCGACTGCTGGGCAACGCCTCGTGGTTCGAGAAGATCGACAACACGCACCCGACCGGACACACGATCGCCAACCTGGCCAAGCGCGACGGGTACGTCTTGGCGAGCAGCTTTGCCGCGTGGTGGATCACCGAGACCCAGTTCGAGAACGTGGCGGCGTTCCTGAAGGAGAACTTTGGGTCGATCGAGGTGCTGGAGCGGCGCCACGACTCGTGCTGGTTCAAGATCTTCGACCAGCAGGACCGCAACGTCGACCTGCGTCTATCGCATGTGTTCGACCTGGTGGAGAACGCCAAGACGCAGCTGTCGATCCGCGAGTACAGCGTCTCGCAGACCACGTTGGAGCAGATCTTCAACGCCTCCGCGCCAGCAGTAAACGATGAATAAACCAGGTAAAATGGACAGGAAGCACCTAGAAATTGTTGGCCTTTGATCTTGTTCAGCCGTTGGTTTTATCCCAAGCACACTGTTAAATAA
>JAAVTG010000605.1:0-17932 GCA_011947345.1 Phytophthora quininea | reverse complement strand
GGTGTTGGTCGGAGTGCTGGTCGCCGACTTGACCACGTCCTGCTGGCTGGCGAAGGCGTTGAAGATCTGCTCCAACGTGGTCTGCGAGACGCTGTACTCGCGGATCGACAGCTGCGTCTTGGCGTTCTCCACCAGGTCGAACACATGCGATAGACGCAGGTCGACGTTGCGGTCCTGCTGGTCGAAGATCTTGAACCAGCACGAGTCGTGGCGCCGCTCCAGCACCTCGATCGACCCAAAGTTCTCCTTCAGGAACGCCGCCGCGTTCTCGAACTGCGTCTCGGTGGTCCACCACGCGGCAAAGCCGCTCGCCAAGACGTACCCGTCGCGCTTGGCCAGGTTGGCGATCGTGTGTCCGGTCGGGTGCGTGTTGACGATCTTCTCGAACCACGAGGCGTTGCCCAGCAGTCGGCACTTCTCCTCGAGCTCGCCTTTGCCGATGCGAGTGTCAGGCGAGTCGAAATAGCGCGACGCAAGCGCTGCCACGTCTTCCGCTGACGGCGTCTGCAGCTTGGCGTCGAACATGAGACCGTCGCCGAAGCGGTTCTTCAGGTGCTGCACGCTGCCGAGACACTTGAGCTCGCCACCGACCATGATGCCGACGCGCGTGCACAGCGCCTCGCACTCCTCCATGCTGTGCGTCGTCAGCACCACCGTCGACTCCTTGTTGTACGTCGAGATCTCCGAGATGACGTCCCACATGAACCGTCTCGAGACCGGGTCCATGCCGGTGGACGGCTCGTCGAGGAACAGGATCTTCGGCCCGCCGATCATCGCGATGGCCACCGACAGCTTGCGCTTGTTGCCGCCGCTCAAACTGCCCGCCAGTTTGTTTTCGAACGTCGTCAGGTTCAATTGCTCCATCTTCTGACGCACCACGTCGTCCAGATCCGCACTCGAGACACCCTTGATTTTGGCAAACAGCTCCAGGTGCTCGCGAACCGTCAAGAGATCGATCAGCGCGTCGAACTGCGGACAGTATCCGATCTGCCGCCGGACTTCCACTTGCTGCGTCATGATGTCGAAGCCGCTGAGAGTCGCCCTGCCGGAGGTCGGCACGATATCACCCGTCAGCATCTTCATCGTCGTGGTCTTGCCAGCGCCGTTGATTCCGAGGAAGCCGAAGCACTCGCCCTGCTTGAGACCGAACGACAGGTCCTGTACAGCCACCTTCTCTCCCTTGGGGTAGACCTTGCGGAGGTTTTGCAGCTTGATCATGTCGTTGTCAGCTCCGCCGTTCAGGACGCGCTCCGCTTCAGCTCCGACGTCTTCATCAATCTCGCCATGCTCCACTGGGATGTCAGGGTCTTTGGACATAGAGGCTTTGATCTTCGGGAACGTCAAACCGTAGTCGATGGCCACGGCGAGAGCAAAGTAGATGACCGCGTCCACGATCAAGTAGATGATCTCGTACCCGGTGTTATCCAGCGCGAATGGGTCCTTCGAGGGCGCATTGTCTGTCTCAGATCCGCCAGTGTACGTGATCTCTATGATGGTCAGATTCAGCAAGCCTCGGCCAAGACAGAACAGTGGTGAGAAGCGCCAAATGAACTGCAGCCCGTCATCCACACTCTCCGTACTGTTGATGACTTGCATCACGAAGGAAACGATCATCAGAGCGAGCCCCAGCACGAAGTTGATGAGGATCATGTACGTCTGCGAAGACGCCGGATCGGTAAACACGTACGACCAGCAGTACGCGTGGGGACAAATCGCCAGCCCAAACAGCAGCACCAGCACGATCACGGCAATGAACGTCGAGTCGGTGCACGTTTGACACGAGCTGGATCCTGTTAGCGCTCACGTCGAAGGCCTGGAACAAGGCCAGCGCGATGACGGCGGGGATCAGGTAGACGGAATAGTCCCAAATGAAGTTCGCAGTCCAGAACGCGTTGATGTTAGCGCCGGATACCAGTTGCTGGTGCTTGGAGTTGTGGTCTGGAGACCTCTCTCGGACCAGCATCACCACAATGGATGCCGGATAGTAAGCGAAGGAGATCACGATGAACAGCACGGCAGCGAAGGAGATGTACGCGAGAAGAGCGCGGTGTTTTCAGCGGTAAGAGGCAACGGATGATCATTCACCGTCAAGCTCAGCGAGGAGGGTCCGATGCTCGAGTCGTGCTGGGTGGTCATGAGGCGAAAGAGCGACTGGTCCATGAACGCCTTGAAGATAATTGAGCCGTGCGTCAGCGTCGTGTTGATGAGCACGTTGTAGCCGAAGACGTTGTTGTCCACGTCTGCGTGGATGAGGTATCCACCGAACTGGTCCGCGATCTCTTCGGTGTACGCTCGACTGAAGATCTTCTCGCTCAGTCTGAGCTGGTAGCCTGTCGCGTCGGTCGCGTTGATGGTTGGGTCGTTGTAGACGACGTCGAAGACGGTAGGCGAGTCACTCGAGTACGGCGGGTTGCCGATATCACTCTGGCTCAGCGTCACGATGGATGCGCCGGAGAAGTAGTCGCTGCCCAGCGCAGTCTCGCACCACTGGCCGGAGCTCTGCTCACAGAAACTTGGTAGCAGCACTTCGCCAGCTTGGGAATCCAACTTGGACAACTTCAGCGCCATGAACGGGTCGTTGTCCGTGATCCCAGCAGCCTTCAGGATGGACAAACCGAAGATGAGCCACACCACCGGCAGCAACAAGCCCACCCCGAACAATTTCTTGTCCCTCCTGGCCATGCGGAACCGCTTCTGGATCATCGCCATCAGTTGCGTGACGAACACCGAGTGCAGACCGCCCACCGGCAACGAACTTCCTTGTCGATCAAGCCCGTAGTAGCAATTCTCCGCCGCCTTGTCGCCGACAATGGGGAGGCTGTCTTGCGGAGCTACGACGTGTTGCTTCACTCGGTTCTGCAGCGTGTGCTGTTGCTCCTCGTCGGACTCCTCGGCCACCTTGATGAACACTCCTCCATCGTCGTCACTGAAATGCCGTACGACAGCACCGCCAGCTTCTCCAGACTCTCATCCAGCTTGTGGAACATCTGTGGGAAGAGCGACGAGCTGTCGAGGGGTAGCTGGAAGGCGATCTCCGTGCCCACGTTGCTCAGCACAGTGCTGGACGGGATGTAGCGCCTGACAAAGTTGATCATGTTCGCGTCGTCGCAGCGCTCCTCCTTGACGATGGTCAAGTTGTAGCCCACGCCGAAGCGGTTCTTGAGGAACAGCGCCGACCCGCAGCATCGCAGCTCGCCCTCGGCCATGATGGCGATACGGTCGCCCAGGATGTCGGCTTCGTCCATGAAGTGCGTCGTGAGCACCATCACGCGGTCCTGGCGGTTGGCCATCAGGATCTCCCACGTGCTGCGGCGCGAGTACGGGTCCATTCCGAGGTCGGTTCGTCCAGGAACACGAGCGAGCTGTCGCCCAGCAACGAGATCGCCACCGACAGCTTCCGCTTCATACCTCCGGACAGAGCACTGGAAATCGTGTCGCGCTTGTCCACGAGTCCGACCTCGCGGATCTTGGCCGTGACCTCGTCCTTCAACTCTTCGCCCCGATAGCCCTTGATGCGAGCGTAGAACTCGAGGTGGTCTTGCACGGACAGCTCCGGGTACAGTACGTCGTGCTGGAAGCAGATGCCGAGCGACTCGCGGAGCTCGTCCATGTCTTCCCGCAGCGACAGTCCGTGGAAGGTGGCGTCGCCTGCGGTCGGGGGCGTCACACCCGTGAGCATGGAGATCAGAGTCGTCTTGCCTGCTCCGTTGTGGCCGAGCAGACATGTGATCTGGCCCGAGTACATGCTGATATGCAGCCCCTTCACAGCCTCCTTTTTGCCACCGGGGACTTGGAACACCTTCCGAAGACCCTGCACCGACAGCGCCTCGCCTGTCTGTTCCTGGTTCTTCAAGTCGGCGCTCACCTGCTCGACGTTGGGGTTCACCTCCACTTCCAATGCAGCTGCGTCTTCGTCGTGTTTGCCGTGGCGGCGGACTTGCGGAACTTCATCCAGTACGACGGACGCAGCGGGAAGTACCATTTCTCGGGAGTGCCGTACTCCTTCGGGATGGCCTTCTCAAAGTACAGTCCGAGCAGCGTGTACACGATGGTGTCGAGGGCGAAATAGTAGAGCGCCGTGGAGAAGCGGAAGTTTTGATGGGGTCGGAAGCGCTGGCGAACGAGATGCCGACGCCCGACGTTTCCGACGACGCGAGCGAGTCGACCCCGAAGACGAGCGCTGCCGGTGCCAAGATGCAGACCGCGTTCTTGGACGACTCCGCGGACGAGTCGTTGAACCCCGCCGTGACGCCGTACATGACGAAGAAGAGGATGAAGCCGACGTAGACGCCCGTGCGCGACCGCGAAAACATGGTGCTGATCATGAAGGCGAAGGCCAGCACGCTGAGACTGAAGAGGAAGAAGAAGAGGAACAGCAGCAAGGCGCTCGAGTTCGGGAACAGCTCGGCCACGGCCGCGATCGTCTGCAGCACGCAGCTCACGAACAGGATGACGATGTACGTGATGAACCAGGAGATGACGATGCTGGACTCCTTGACGCCCAGGATCTTCATGAGCTCGCGAGCGCGTCTCCCTCTCGGACATGAGACCGACGAGGATCTTGGACAGCGGGTGCAGGTACGTGAGGATGAAGAAGATGGGGAAAGCGTTGGTGATCGAGTCGTAGAAGGACGAGGACGTGAACGTGTCGATGGGAACGGCGTGGTGAGCGCTCCGAGGTACGGCTGCGGTGCCTGACGTAGCGGGGTCAGCAGCGCTTCGAGCGTGTCGTTATCGAGCTGCAGGTTGGCAGTGCTGCTGAGCGCAGACGACTCGCCAAGCAGCTGATTAGACAAGAGGTCGGCGTACTTGGTGGCGGGGTCGTTGACGATGGTCTCCAGAAGACGGGAGTCCAGGTCGGTCGAGGACACTGCAGTGGACGCATTGATCTGGCACGCGCCCGTCGTGGACTTGGTGCTCGCGTCCCAGTCCGGCAGGCAGTTGACAAAGCGCGTGACGAGCGTCTGCAGCGTCATGAAGCCGTTGGTGGTGTACTGCTGGTAGTCGGTCGTCTCGAGCTTGCGCGTGAACGAGTCCCAGACGGAGGCGCCGTCGACTGTCTGGGGATGTATCGGTTGTCGTTGCTGTTCCCGACGTAGGTCGAGTTGAGTCGCAGCGAGTACTCGATGGACGACGGCTGGCCGATGGCGTCGCTACTGGTCGGGTACTGCGTGAAGACGATGGCGCCGAAGATACGAGGTTTGTCTGCCGTCTCGGCGTAGCCCGAGGACTCGACGTAGCTCTCGAGGTCGTCCTCAGTGTCGAAGAAGACGGTGCTGTCCTCGAAGGACGGGATGACGAGCTGCGACTGCGACTGCGACGCGTTGGCCGAGGCGCTGCCGTTGACGACCACCGTCGGGTACCACCGCTTCATGGTCTCGAAGAAGTAGTTGCGCGTGAAGGCGTCGTCGGGGGCGATGGCGATCTTGAAGGGCGACACGCGGCCCTCGCACTCGGCCGGCAGCGCGTAGGGCGACGACGCGTTGAGACTGACGCGGCCGCCGAGACTCATCTCGCGCTCGCAGATGGAGCGGTTCTCGGCCGTGAAGGTCTTCATGAGTCGCCCGTAGTCGAACGAGTGGAAGCCCAAGTGCAGCAAGCCCCGAGAGCGTGGACTCGGGCGTGGCGAACAGGGGTGGTGTCCTGGCCCACGAGGGACCAGCCGGCGGGGTTGAAGAGGTTGTAGGACGTGGTGCCGGTGGTGAAGCCTGGGGGCACGGTCTTGTCGCTGGTGGTGGTGCGCACGATGTCCATGACGGTGATGAAGAGCACGGGCGTGATGATCTCGAAGAGCAGCGCCACGGGGTGTTTGCGCTTGAGCAGCCAGTTCTTGCGCAGCAGCACCGGCACGAAGCGGAGGTGGCCCGAGCGCTTCTTTGGCGGCGGCGACGGCGCCGCATTCACCGGCAGGAGCCGCTCCATGACGAGCTAGTTTAGTACTGACGTGGTGATGTGTTGGTTGGAGCGCAAGTTGCGGAATGAGGTGCCGTGGACGAGAATCTTGAGCGCCATTGACGTTCCGCCGTACCCACTGCGTCGAGTCAGCTCAATGATCGCCTATCACCTACATTGTTAGTAGTGCTTGTGTAAGACAGAGGACGCAGGGAAGGTTGCTGGCGTTGGTCTCGTCGAGCCACCGCTGTCCTCTGCTGGATATTCTTCAGCCGGTCGAAGATGAAGAGTACGCCCGAGCGTAATCCATGGCGCAAGGCCCGATCACCGATCGGCGATCAGCCCGAGGTTGGTGATCAAACCCCTTGAGACGAGATCGCTGTTGTAGATGCTGCTTTCAGCGCGTGGGGAGCCTTTGCCTTTGCCGCCGCTGGATTTGCGACGCAACCGACTACACTGTAGTCCAGCGTGGTACCCTGTATCGCCGCCTGGGGTAATGATTTCCCGGGTAATCAACAAAAGGAGCTCGAACGAGCGACTCATATCAACAACATCGTGCGTAGTGACGGCTAAAGGGGCTAGTAGGACACTAACGAAGTCGCCTTCCTCGCCAGACAAAGCAAACCGTTCGAAGCGTGCAAAAATAAGATTAATTTTTTTTGCTGAGCTCTTAAGTGACTACCTGGTCTCAAATGACTACCCGGTATGCAACATGGTAGCGTACCACCGTCACAGTGAGGATCCGCCGCGTCGTGCCCAGCACCACGGCGCTGTTGGACACACGTAGACACTGCTCCAACGTGTTCATGATCGTGAACACCTCGTCCGGGCCCGTGGGCTTGTACTTCGCCACGATCTGCAGGATATTACACTGCCCCACTCGTTAAAGTCCGAGATCCGACTCAACAGGTGCAGCACAATGGGCTGGTTGATGGCGATGCCTCCTCGTCCGCCATGATCTCGTTCAACGCCACGAGGCAGTTGGAGACCACCTGCGGGTCGCGGTCGCGGATCATGTTGCACAGTGTGTCGATCATGTCGCTCTCCTTAATGATCTCCGGGTTCAAGAGTAGACCTTCAGAATGCCGATCACGCCGGTCTTGCGCACGTAGGCGCTGGTGTCAGTCAGCGAGGCCTGCAGCGGGTCGTGGATGTACTCAGAATGGAGTCTAGTCGAAGAGAACACAGCGAGCGCAGTGCCAGGCCGCGCACCATGGGATCCTCATTGCGGCAGTCATTGAGCAGCGTGTTGATGCACATGATGGCCAAGCTCCGAGTTCTTCTGCGCGTAGTTGGTCAGGTACAGGTACACCATCTTCTTGGACATGAGGTCCTTGGTGTCTACGCACAGCACCATCTCACTGAAGAGCCTGGAGACGTCGATCCCCAACGTCATGTAGGCGATGACCTTCTTGATGATCTCGCGCTTGCGCTTGACGTCCTTCTCGACGGTCACTTCGCGCAGGACTGGCAATAGCATACGTTAGTCTTTACTTGATGTGTTTCCAAGTTATACTCTTATTGATACGCACATTTTGAGCTCGTTGACTTCGCCCATCTTCTTGCCCGTGAAGTAGTTGGGGTTGCTGCCACCGGCGGGGCCGCGAGGGGCCCGGGTTGCCACCTGGCGGAGGGGCATGCCCCGGGAGGACAGGCCCCTGCGACGGGTACGAAGGTTCATGCCGCCCATGGACGGGAACATGGAGCAGTGTCTACGTGTGTCCAACAGCGCCGTGGTGCTGGGCTCTGCCAAGTGCTTCTTCAACCTGACGCAGTCTCGGGGCATGGAGCAGATCCAGGACCAAGTGTACGAGCGTATGCGTCAGCCTCTGCTGACTCTGATGGCCGGCGGCAGTCACGAGATCAACTTTTGCGTGCTGCACCACATTCTGCTGCTCGTTGGCAGAAGCCGCACGTGTTTAGCCGCGACTACCGACAGTTCTACAACCGCTACAATGAGCCCACACACGTCAAGTACGTGAAGATTGACGTTCTGGCGCTTGTTGCTGACGGCAGCAACGTCGGCGACATTATCACGGAGCTCAGCGAGTACGTCACGGACGTCGACCAGGAACTGGCGCGTCGTGCCATTCGCGCTATTGCGGATATTGCTGTCAGCAGCAACCTGTCTGTGAACACGGTGCCTCAACAGTACCAGGGCAATGCGCCGGACGCGTACGGCCAGCAGGCGGCCGAGCAGCTCGTAGAACAGATGCAGGACCACATCATGGATACAATGGTGGACTTCTTGGAGCTAGATCTCGACTACGTGCGCGACGAGAGTCTTGTGGTCATGAAAGATCTGCTGCGGAAGTACCCGGACAAGCGTCACGATGTGTTGCCCGTGCTGCCGCGGATCATCGGCGCTGTGGAGCAGCCTGCTGCTAAGGCTGCAGTCGTCTGGATGCTGGGTGAGTTTGGTCAAGATTTACGCCGTGCGCCGTACGTCCTGGAGAAGCTCATCGATGAGTTCAGCGACGAGGCTGCACCGAGCGTGCTGTTGGAGCTGCTGGCTTCGACGATGAAGCTGTTCTTTAAGCGTCCTCCTGAGATGCAGAGCATGCTCGGTCGATTGCTGCAGTCTGCTATCAACGACTCGAACCACCAGGATGTGCGAGACCGCGCTTTGCTCTACTACCGACTGCTTGAGCAGCAATCAACCGAGCAGGCGGCTGCTATCGTCGCTCAGTTCCGCATTGAAGAGACGGTTGGCGTGTTCGCCGAGTCGATCGAGACGGACCTCAAAGACAAACTCTTCCAGGAGTTCAACTCGCTTGCCGTAGTGTACAACAAGCCCAGCGAGCTGTTCGTTTCGCCTTCGCATATGGCAGGCGTCACTGCCCCCTCGACGACGAAGAGGACGAAAACGAAGAGGAGGACGACGAAGGTGACTACGACAACGGCCCACAGCCTCCGCAGCAGCAACAGCGCAACTCTGCGCCGCCCCGCAGCAGGCAGCTCCTAGTATGGATCTGCTGGACATGGACTTTTCTGCATCGAGCGGACCGCCACCGCCTGGCGCTGGACCGGCCTTTGCGTTGGTACCAAACCCGGTAATGGACGCCGGCGCGTTCCAAAGTCATTGGGGAGTCGGCCTGTGGTGTCCGAGGTGGTCGTGCAGCTGCCGACTTTGCCTCCGCAGAACGAGCTGGAGCAAGCGTTCGCTTCGCGCGGCATCGTCACAATGGCGTCTGGCGACGTGGGTCCGCAGTACAAATTCTTCTTCTACGCGCAGGACACGCAAGGTCGCTTCTTCTTGTCCGAGACGCTTGTGGAGAAGTCCGACGGCACGCTGCGCGCCACCATTAAGGGCGAAGACGAGGCCTCGGGAGCGCAATTTGCGGACCTCATGCGCCGCGTGCTCTTTGGCTAGGCAGGTCTAGAAGGAGGCAAAGAGAGTTGCTTTGCCTCTCCGATGCCCAGAATTGTGACGTGATACACTTTTGCACAAGTTTGGCTGCAGTTGCCGTTGTCCACTGGTTGATCGTCGAGTTGCAAAGGCAATCGAACCTTTGATTGCCCTGAGCCATGATTACTACGACGCCAAACATGCAATGCTAAACGCCAAACGCTGAAGTTCACCTGCACTCACTCTCTAATTTGCTTCCGAGGCAACAGTGCTACCTGCAATGGAGCAGCTACTGCCGCCACCGTCACAGCCGCCAAAGCAGCGCTCAAGCCACCTCCGCTTCGTGCCGGTGCTGCTGCGCAAGAACTGGCTGCTCAAGCGCAAACACCCCGTGGCGCTGCTCTTCGAGATCATCACGCCCGTGCTCTTCATCACCGTCATGGACATCGTGCGCACCACCACCAGCGACAAGACCGTGCCCCAGGCTTCACCACCGGCACCACGTCCTACAACCTCTTCAACCCCGCCGGCTGGTCCCTCGTGGGCCAGGACACCACCCCCTGTTCGCCACGCCCGAGTCCACGCTCTCGGGGCTGCTGCTGCACTTGGGCTTCCACTCGTTCGACTACGGGCGACTCATGAAGACCTTCACGGCCGAGAACCGCTCCATCTGCGAGCGCGAGATGAGTCTCGGCGGCCGCGTCAGTCTCAACGCGTCGTCGCCCTACGTGCTGCCGGCCGAGTGCGAGGGCCGCGTGTCGCCCTTCAAGATCGCCATCGCCCCCGACGACGCCTTCACGCGCAACTACTTCTTCGAGACCATGAAGCGGTGGTACCCGACGGTGGTCGTCAACGGCAGCGCCTCGGCCAACGCGTCGCAGTCGCAGCTCGTCATCCCGTCCTTCGAGGACAGCACCGTCTTCTTCGACACTGAGGACGACCTCGAGAGCTACGTCGAGTCCTCGGGCTACGCCGAGACGGCAGACAAACCTCGTATCTTCGGCGCCATCGTCTTCACGCAATACCCGACCAGTAGCGACGCCATCGGCCAGCCTTCGTCCATCGAGTACTCGCTGCGACTCAACTCGACCTACGTCGGGAACAGCAACGACAACCGATACATCCCCAGACAGTCGACGGCGCCTCCGTCTGGGACTCGTTCACCCGCAAGCTCGAGACGACCGACTACCAGCAGTACACCACCAACGGCTTCATGACGCTGCAGACGCTCGTCACGCGCTTTGTCAACTGCCTGCCGGACTGGGACGCGAGCACCAAGTCCACGACGGGCGCGTGCCAGATCAATGCGTCCACTGCAGTGTCCTCGACCGACCTGGACTCCCGTCTTCTGGAGACCATCGTCAACGACCCCGCCACCAAGTACGCCGACCTCTTGTCTAATCAGCTGCTTGGCGAGTCGTCTGCGCTCAGCAGCACTGCCAACCTGCAGCTCGATAACGACACGCTCGAAGCGCTGCTGACCCCGCTACGTCAGGCACCGCAGCCGTACCTCGGAGCGCTCACCACGCCGTTCCCCATCGACACGTTCACGTCCTCGTCCTTCTACGACTCGATCACTGACGCTTTCCCCATCTTCTTCATCCTCACGTACCTGCACCCGCTGTCCAAGATCCTCGTCGGTCTCATGTCCGAGAGGAGACGCGCTCGCGAGCTCATGAAGATCCTGGGCGTCAAGGAGTCCAGCATCGTCATCTCCTGGTTCATCACGTACATCGTCATCTTGTTCGTGAGCTGCGTGCTCCAGACGATCGCGGCCGTGGCCGAGCTGTTCCCGAACTCGAGCGCCTTGCTGCTGTTCCTCTTCTTCTTCCTCTTCAGTCTCAGCGTGCTGGCCTTCGCCTTCATGATCAGCACCATGTTTTCGCGGTCGCGCACGGGCGTCTACATCGGCTTCATCCTCTTCTTCGTCATGTACGGCGTCACGGCGGGGTACGATGACTCGTCGGCGGAGTCGTCCAAGAACGCGGTCTGCATCTTGGCACCGGCAGCGCTCGTCTTCGGGGTCAACTCGCTCGCGTCGTCGGAAACGTCGGGCGTCGGCATCTCGTTCGCCAGCGCTTCCGACCCCATCAAAACTTCCGCTTCTCCACGGCGCTCTACTACTTCGCCCTCGACACCATCGTGTACACGCTGCTCGGATTGTACTTTGAGAAGGCCATCCCGAAGGAGTACGGCACTCCCGAGAAATGGTACTTCCCGCTGCGTCCGTCGTACTGGATGAAGTTCCGCAAGTCCGCCGCCACGGCAAGCACGGACGAAGACGCAGCTGCATTGGAAGTGGAGGTGAACCCCAACGTCGAGCAGGTGAGCGCCGACTTGAAGGACCAGGAACAGACAGGTGAGGCGCTGTCGGTGCAGGGTCTTCGGAAGGTGTTCCAAGTCCCCGGTGGCAAAAGGAGGCTGTGAAGGGGCTGCATATCAGCATGTACTCGGGCCAGATCACATGTCTGCTCGGCCACAACGGGGCAGGCAAGACGACTCTGATCTCCATGCTCACGGGTGTGACGCCCCCGACCGCAGGCGACGCCACCTTCCACGGACTGTCGCTGCGGGAAGACATGGACGAGCTCCGCGAGTCGCTCGGCATCTGCTTCCAGCACGACGTACTGTACCCGGAGCTGTCCGTGCAAGACCACCTCGAGTTCTACGCTCGCATCAAGGGCTATCGGGGCGAAGAGTTGAAGGACGAGGTCACGGCCAAGATCCGCGAGGTCGGACTCGTGGACAAGCGCGACACGATTTCCAGTGCTCTGTCCGGAGGTATGAAGCGGAAGCTGTCGGTGGCGATCTCGTTGCTGGGCGACAGCTCGCTCGTGTTCCTGGACGAACCGACCTCCGGAATGGACCCGTACTCGCGCCGCAGCACGTGGGAGATCCTGATGGCCAACCGCCAGGACCGCGTGATGGTGCTCACGACGCACTTCATGGACGAAGCCGACATCCTGGGCGACCGTATCGCCATCATGGCCGAGGGCGAGCTGCGATGCTGCGGGTCGGCGCTGTTCCTCAAGAACCGCTTCGGCGTGGGCTACAACTTGACCATCGTCAAGGAGGAGCGCTGCGACGACGCGAACATGATCAACTTTGTCAGGCGCTACATCCCGTCCAGCACTGTGCTGAGCAACGTGGGCACGGAGATCGCCTTCCAGCTACCTCTCGACAGCTCGTCGCTCTTCCCACAGATGTTCCACAAGCTGGATGAGAGTCTGGAGAAGCTGGCGGTGCTGTCGTACGGCATTTCAGTGACGACGATGGAGGTGTTCATCAAGGTGGCCGAGGAGTCCGACGAGGAGCAGCAGCACACGCTGCAGAACCGAGTGAAGCAACACGTCGTAGCTCCGCAAGACAGCCTCCCCATTGTCGGCGACAAGGCGGCGGAGAATTGCTACTACGGGCTTGATCGACAAGGAAGTTCGTTGCCGGTGGGCGGTCTGCACTCGGTGTTCGTCACGCAACTGATGGCGATGATCCAGAAGCGGTTCCGCATGGCCAGGAGGGACAAGAAATTGTTCGGGGTGGGCTTGTTGCTGCCGGTGGTGTGGCTCATCTTCGGTTTGTCCATCCTGAAGGCTGCTGGGATCACGGACAACGACCCGTTCATGGCGCTGACGTTGTCCAAGTTGAATTCCCAAGCTGGCGAAGTGCTGCTACCAAGTTTCTGTGAGCAGAGCTCCGGCCAGTGGTGCGAGACTGCGCTGGGCAGCGACTACTTCTCCGGCGCATCCATCGTGACGCTCAGCCAGAGTGATATCGGCAACCCGCCGTACTCGAGCGACTCGCCTACCGTCTTCGACGTCGTCTACAACGACCCGACCATCAACGCGACCGACGCGACAGGCTACCAGCTCAGACTGAGCGAGAAGATTTTCAGTCGAGCGTACACCGAAGAGATCGCGGACCAGTTCGGTGGATACCTCATCCACGCAGACGTGGACAACAACGTCTTCGGCTACAACGTGCTCATCAACACGACGCTGACGCACGGCTCAATTATCTTCAAGGCGTTCATGGACCAGTCGCTCTTTCGCCTCATGACCACCCAGCACGACTCGAGCATCGGACCCTCCTCGCTGAGCTTGACGGTGAATGATCATCCGTTGCCTCTTACCGCTGAAAACACCGCGCTCTTCTCGGCGTACATCTCCTTCGCTGCCGTGCTGTTCATCGTGATCTCCTTCGCTTACTATCCGGCATCCATTGTGGTGATGCTGGTCCGAGAGAGGTCTCCAGACCACAACTCCAAGCACCAGCAACTGGTATCCGGCGCTAACATCAACGCGTTCTGGACTGCGAACTTCATTTGGGACTATTCCGTCTACCTGATCCCCGCCGTCATCGCGCTGGCCTTGTTCCAGGCCTTCGACGTGAGCGCGCTAACAGGATCCAGCTCGTGTCAAACGTGCACCGACTCGACGTTCATTGCCGTGATCGTGCTGGTGCTGCTGTTTGGGCTGGCGATTTGTCCCCACGCGTACTGCTGGTCGTACGTGTTTACCGATCCGGCGTCTTCGCAGACGTACATGATCCTCATCAACTTCGTGCTGGGGCTCGCTCTGATGATCGTTTCCTTCGTGATGCAAGTCATCAACAGTACGGAGAGTGTGGATGACGGGCTGCAGTTCATTTGGCGCTTCTCACCACTGTTCTGTCTTGGCCGAGGCTTGCTGAATCTGACCATCATAGAGATCACGTACACTGGCGGATCTGAGACAGACAATGCGCCCTCGAAGGACCCATTCGCGCTGGATAACACCGGGTACGAGATCATCTACTTGATCTTGGACGCGGTCATCTACTTCGCTCTCGCCGTGGCCATCGACTACGGTTTGACGTTCCCGAAGATCAAAGCCTCGATGTCCAAAGACCCTGACATCCCAGTGGAGCATGGCGAGATTGATGAAGACGTCGGAGCTGAAGCGGAGCGCGTCCTGAACGGCGGAGCTGACAACGACATGATCAAGCTGCAAGACCTCCGCAAGGTCTACCCCAAGGGAGAGAAGGTGGCTGTGCAGGACCTGTCGTTCGGTCTCAAGCAGGGCGAGTGCTTCGGCTTCCTCGGAATCAACGGCGCTGGCAAGACCACGACGATGAAGATGCTGACGGGTGATATCGTGCCGACTTCCGGCAGGGCGACTCTCAGCGGCTTCGACATCATGACGCAGCAAGTGGAAGTCCGGCGGCAGATCGGATACTGTCCGCAGTTCGACGCGCTGATCGATCTCTTGACGGTTCGCGAGCACCTGGAGCTGTTTGCCAAAATCAAGGGCGTCTCGAGTGCGGATCTGGACGACGTGGTGCGTCAGAAGATGGAGCAATTGAACCTGACGACGTTCGAAAACAAACTGGCGGGCAGTTTGAGCGGCGGCAACAAGCGCAAGCTGTCGGTGGCCATCGCGATGATCGGCGGGCCGAAGATCCTGTTCCTCGACGAGCCGTCCACCGGCATGGACCCGGTCTCGAGACGGTTCATGTGGGACGTCATCTCGGAGATCTCGACGTACAACAAGGAGTCGACGGTGGTGCTGACGACGCACAGCATGGAGGAGTGCGAGGCGCTGTGCACGCGCGTCGGCATCATGGTCGGTGGCGAGCTCAAGTGTCTCGGCAGCGTGCAGCACCTGAAGAACCGCTTCGGCGACGGTCTCATGTTCGACGCCAAGCTGCAGACGCCGTCAGCGGAAGACGTGGCAGCGCTTGCGTCGCGCTATTTCGACTCGCCTGACACTCGCATCGGCAAAGGCGAGCTCGAGGAGAAGTGCCGACTGCTGGGCAACGCCTCGTGGTTCGAGAAGATCGACAACACGCACCCGACCGGACACACGATCGCCAACCTGGCCAAGCGCGACGGGTACGTCTTGGCGAGCAGCTTTGCCGCGTGGTGGATCACCGAGACGCAGTTCGAGAACGTGGCGGCGTTCCTGAAGGAGAACTTTGGGTCGATCGAGGTGCTGGAGCGGCGCCACGACTCGTGCTGGTTCAAGATCTTCGACCAGCAGGACCGCAACGTCGACCTGCGTCTATCGCATGTGTTCGACCTGGTGGAGAACGCCAAGACGCAGCTGTCGATCCGCGAGTACAGCGTCTCGCAGACCACGTTGGAGCAGATCTTCAACGCCTCCGCGAGCCAGCAGTAAACGATGAATAAATCAGGTAAAATGAACAGGAAGCACCTAGAAATTGTTGGCCTTTGATCTTGTTCAGCCGTTGTTGTTTTTCCCGAGCACACTGTTAAATTAACAGTGTTAAGGAGCTGATTGAGTGGACCCAACACTCCAAAATTCTCTAATCGCGCTTTGCATCATGCTCGGCATTGGCCAGACATCAGCCTCTGCGTACATCTGCCGGCTGCAGAATTGTAGAGCACTGACAAATGTCGCCAAATCCCTGTCTCGCTCGTTCTCGTGCTTTCGCTCCACAGTTGCTGCAGTAAGGCCCACAAACTCTCCCCAACCGGCGACACAGTTCTGGCGCGCTGCAGAATAGCAACCAGCCCGAAAGGAAATAAGTCGTGCGTGATATCCATATCTGAGCTCTCCGGCCTCTCGGTAGTCGACAAGTACTGTTCGTGGTTCAACTTTAGTTTCCACGTCAGAACACAAGTCAACAAATTGAACAAGGCGCGGCGTTTGAAAGCGTCTGAAGGGCTCTGATCAGTTGACGAGCTCAACGATCGGCTGAAGACATCAACAACATCTAGTAGCGCAGAAGTAATTTCCCCGCCCGGGTATGTGTCGCAATCACTGCTCCGACCTGAGCAACAAGCGGATACAAGTAGGTATTAACGTCTTTTTCGTCAGTCCACTCGACGAAGTCGTGGCGCAAAACCCACTGGAAAAGCAAAGACGCCTCTCGCTTCGTGATGACCAGCACGTTCAGACGCACCAGCTCGACTACAAAAACAGTCTTTCTCCACCAACTCCACATCGACTTCGATGTTGTTGTTGGAACCAGGAAGGTGTCCGCTACCGGTACGCTAGGCTCACCATAGTCCACCTTCGACAGCACACGAGTGGCAAACGTTCGCACAAAAACGGAGGCACTCAAGTCGAACGGGAGTTCTGCAACGAACATGTCAATAACAAGTTGGTTGGCCATTTTCGTCGAGCTTTCAGGGATGGGTCGACCTTCTTTGTGGTGAAGAATGTCTCTCAACATGTTGGTCCAGCTATCAAAAGCAGCGCGCTCGTACTGCTCGACACATCGCGTCGCCAAATATCCGTTAGAACACTAAACACCGTGATCAAAAGTGTTTGCAGCGTGTTCGTTGGCAATCGAGTTGCTGCCTGTGCAAGCCCGTTGATCAACTCGGTTTGAATGGTGATACTGACACCTCCAAACCACTCGGGAGAAAACAATTTACCACCGTAAAGCTCATCACACGTTCCTTGTGTCACAGCGAATCGAATACAAGCACAAGTGACATCATCCGAGCAGAGTCGGACCAAAACTCGAAGAGTGAGCGATGAGTAGTCCAGTAAGGGCAAGACCGAGCTTGCTCTCGTTAGGCATGCTAATAGCGACGATGCCGTACGTATCGACTCACTACCATCAGCTTGACGGAGCCACTCGAACGTTTTTGCGAGCAAACTCGTCGGAGGAAGGGTCCGAACTTCGACGTCAAACGACTTTTCTTCTGGGTAACGTAAAGCCCGTCTGCAGAGTTTGCAATGGCGCCAAGCACAGCAGTCGAAACGCCTCGATGAGCCTTGTCTTCTGCCGTTTCCCTTCGCAATACTTTCACGAGTGCTGCAATGATTTCCGTATCAAATGCAACTTCCCTCCCATCCCCTTTATCAATGCAGTACCAGAAATGAACGATCCTGTAACACCGAAACTCAATCCGAACATATTTGCGACTCCAGCAAGAACTAGCCCCTGTCAACACGACTCTTAGCGGTGAGGCACTCCACAAGAATCTTGGTGTGATTCTGGATAATGGCGGGAAGCCTCCAAGCGATTCCAAGTGACATAGTACATGCGTCGCCGCCACGATACAGAAGTTACTGTCTACGCTAGACACTGACGAGCGCTCAGTGCACGTGCTTACAAAATCTTCGAGAACGGACGAGGGCAGAAATTGACTTGACACACTGCAGTAGCAGAGGTCCAAGCACGACAGCAATAAGAGCGCTTCGTTCGTTTCCCACAAAGACGAAAAACGAGCGCATATTTTTCAGCCAATTCAGACCAGCGAATTGACGGTAAACCCATTACCAAGCGCGATAACCTGGCAGTGATCCCCAGCGCAAAGCACTTACCGATTCTGAGCGATCGTATCCGGTAGTAGTCTTTTCAACTGCCTCGGTCGATTCAAAGTGAGAGAATATCGCGGCTCCAACAGATGATCCAGAGCTATGGGGTCGCTCAATATCACCACGAGACGGCGGCAAAGCATGGTCTCAGCCAGAGGCTTCACTTGCTGCTGCCTCCATTCAGCCACTTCGAAGGTCTCCAGCTCTTCAGTAAACATGTAAACGTTAGCAACGCGACTCAAACCCAGCAGTCCACAAGCACACAGCAGATCGTCTGAAACGTTTTGTGCCAGCTCTGTCAGCATTCGCTGGACATTCTGCAACAGGGAAACGAAGTCGCTGGATCTTTCGCTTGCATCAATTCTCCGTTGGCCTAAAGACAGCTGAAGTGCGACGGCGAGTAATACATGATAACCTG
>JAAVTG010000604.1:0-96265 GCA_011947345.1 Phytophthora quininea | reverse complement strand
GAGGAGGACGACGAAGGTGACTACGACAACGGCCCACAGCCTCCGCAGCAGCAACAGCAGCAACAGCGCAACTCTGCGCCGCCCCCAGCAGGCAGCTCCTAGTATGGATCTGCTGGACATGGACTTTTCATCGAGCGGACCGCCACCGCCTGGCGCTGGACCGGCCTTTGCGTTGGTACCAAACCCGGTAATGGACGCCGGCGTTCCAAAGTCATTGGGAGTCGGCCTGTGGTGTCCGAGGTGGTCGTGCAGCTGCCGACTTTGCCTCCGCAGAACGAGCTGGAGCAAGCGTTCGCTTCGCGCGGCATCGTCACAATGGCGTCTGGCGACGTGGGTCCGCAGTACAAATTCTTCTACGCGCAGGACACGCAAGGTCGCTTCTTCTTGTCCGAGACGCTTGTGGAGAAGTCCGACGGCACGCTGCGCGCCACCATTAAGGGCGAAGACGAGGCCTCGGGAGCGCAATTTGCGGACCTCATGCGCCGCGTGCTCTTTGGCTAGGCAGGTCTAGAAGGAGGCAAAGAGAGTTGCTTTGCCTCTCCGATGCCCAGAATTGTGACGTGATACACTTTTGCACAAGTTTGGCTGCAGTTGCCGTTGTCCACTGGTTGATCGTCGAGTTGCAAAAGGCAATCGAACCTTTGATTGCCCTGAGCCATGATTACTACGACGCCAAACATGCAATGCTAAACGCCAAACGCTGAAGTTCACCTGCACTCACTCTCTAATTTGCTTCCGAGGCAACAGTGCTACCTGCAATGGAGCAGCTACTGCTGCCACCGTCACAGCCGCCAAAGCAGCGCTCAAGCCACCTCCGCTTCGTGCCGGTGCTGCTGCGCAGAACTGGCTGCTCAAGCGCAAACACCCCGTGGCGCTGCTCTTCGAGATCATCACGCCCGTGCTCTTCATCACCGTCATGGACATCGTGCGCACCACCACCAGCGACAAGACCGTGCCCCCAGGCTTCACCACCGGCACCACGTCCTACAACCTCTTCAACCCCGCCGGCTGGTCCCTCGTGGGCCAGGACACCACCCCCTGTTCGCCACGCCCGAGTCCACGCTCTCGGGGCTGCTGCTGCACTTGGGCTTCCACTCGTTCGACTACGGGCGACTCATGAAGACCTTCACGGCCGAGAACCGCTCCATCTGCGAGCGCGAGATGAGTCTCGGCGGCCGCGTCAGTCTCAACGCGTCGTCGCCCTACGTGCTGCCGGCCGAGTGCGAGGGCCGCGTGTCGCCCTTCAAGATCGCCATCGCCCCCGACGACGCCTTCACGCGCAACTACTTCTTCGAGACCATGAAGCGGTGGTACCCGACGGTGGTCGTCAACGGCAGCGCCTCGGCCAACGCGTCGCAGTCGCAGCTCGTCATCCCGTCCTTCGAGGACAGCACCGTCTTCTTCGACACTGAGGACGACCTCGAGAGCTACGTCGAGTCCTCGGGCTACGCCGAGACGGCAGACAAACCTCGTATCTTCGGCGCCATCGTCTTCACGCAGTACCCGACCAGTAGCGACGCCATCGGCCAGCCTTCGTCCATCGAGTACTCGCTGCGACTCAACTCGACCTACGTCGGGACAGCGACGACAACCGATACATCCCCAGACAGTCGACGGCGCCTCCGTCTGGGACTCGTTCACCGCAAGCTCGAGACGACCGACTACCAGCAGTACACCACCAACGGCTTCATGACGCTGCAGACGCTCGTCACGCGCTTTGTCAACTGCCTGCCGGACTGGGACGCGAGCACCAAGTCCACGACGGGCGCGTGCCAGATCAATGCGTCCACTGCAGTGTCCTCGACCGACCTGGACTCCCGTCTTCTGGAGACCATCGTCAACGACCCCGCCACCAAGTACGCCGACCTCTTGTCTAATCAGCTGCTTGGCGAGTCGTCTGCGCTCAGCAGCACTGCCAACCTGCAGCTCGATAACGACACGCTCGAAGCGCTGCTGACCCCGCTACGTCAGGCACCGCAGCCGTACCTCGGAGCGCTCACCACGCCGTTCCCCATCGACACGTTCACGTCCTCGTCCTTCTACGACTCGATCACTGACGCTTTCCCCATCTTCTTCATCCTCACGTACCTGCACCCGCTGTCCAAGATCCTCGTCGGTCTCATGTCCGAGAGGGAGACGCGCTCGCGAGAGCTCATGAAGATCCTGGGCGTCAAGGAGTCCAGCATCGTCATCTCCTGGTTCATCACGTACATCGTCATCTTGTTCGTGAGCTGCGTGCTCCAGACGATCGCGGCCGTGGCCGAGCTGTTCCCGAACTCGAGCGCCTTGCTGCTGTTCCTCTTCTTCTTCCTCTTCAGTCTCAGCGTGCTGGCCTTCGCCTTCATGATCAGCACCATGTTTTCGCGGTCGCGCACGGGCGTCTACATCGGCTTCATCCTCTTCTTCGTCATGTACGGCGTCACGGCGGGGTTCGATGACTCGTCGGCGGAGTCGTCCAAGAACGCGGTCTGCATCTTGGCACCGGCAGCGCTCGTCTTCGGGGTCAACTCGCTCGCGTCGTCGGAAACGTCGGGCGTCGGCATCTCGTTCGCCAGCGCTTCCGACCCCATCAAAACTTCCGCTTCTCCACGGCGCTCTACTACTTCGCCCTCGACACCATCGTGTACACGCTGCTCGGATTGTACTTTGAGAAGGCCATCCCGAAGGAGTACGGCACTCCCGAGAAATGGTACTTCCCGCTGCGTCCGTCGTACTGGATGAAGTTCCGCAAGTCCGCCGCCACGGCAAGCACGGACGAAGACGCAGCTGCATTGGAAGTGGAGGTGAACCCCAACGTCGAGCAGGTGAGCGCCGACTTGAAGGACCAGGAACAGACAGGTGAGGCGCTGTCGGTGCAGGGTCTTCGGAAGGTGTTCCAAGTCCCCGGTGGCAAAAGGAGGCTGTGAAGGGGCTGCATATCAGCATGTACTCGGGCCAGATCACATGTCTGCTCGGCCACAACGGGCAGGCAAGACGACTCTGATCTCCATGCTCACGGGTGTGACGCCCCCGACCGCAGGCGACGCCACCTTCCACGGACTGTCGCTGCGGGAAGACATGGACGAGCTCCGCGAGTCGCTCGGCATCTGCTTCCAGCACGACGTACTGTACCCGGAGCTGTCCGTGCAAGACCACCTCGAGTTCTACGCTCGCATCAAGGGCTATCGGGGCGAAGAGTTGAAGGACGAGGTCACGGCCAAGATCCGCGAGGTCGGACTCGTGGACAAGCGCGACACGATTTCCAGTGCTCTGTCCGGAGGTATGAAGCGGAAGCTGTCGGTGGCGATCTCGTTGCTGGGCGACAGCTCGCTCGTGTTCCTGGACGAACCGACCTCCGGAATGGACCCGTACTCGCGCCGCAGCACGTGGGAGATCCTGATGGCCAACCGCCAGGACCGCGTGATGGTGCTCACGACGCACTTCATGGACGAAGCCGACATCCTGGGCGACCGTATCGCCATCATGGCCGAGGGCGAGCTGCGATGCTGCGGGTCGGCGCTGTTCCTCAAGAACCGCTTCGGCGTGGGCTACAACTTGACCATCGTCAAGGAGGAGCGCTGCGACGACGCGAACATGATCAACTTTGTCAGGCGCTACATCCCGTCCAGCACTGTGCTGAGCAACGTGGGCACGGAGATCGCCTTCCAGCTACCTCTCGACAGCTCGTCGCTCTTCCCACAGATGTTCCACAAGCTGGATGAGAGTCTGGAGAAGCTGGCGGTGCTGTCGTACGGCATTTCAGTGACGACGATGGAGGTGTTCATCAAGGTGGCCGAGGAGTCCGACGAGGAGCAGCAGCACACGCTGCAGAACCGAGTGAAGCAACACGTCGTAGCTCCGCAAGACAGCCTCCCCATTGTCGGCGACAAGGCGGCGGAGAATTGCTACTACGGGCTTGATCGACAAGGAAGTTCGTTGCCGGTGGGCGGTCTGCACTCGGTGTTCGTCACGCAACTGATGGCGATGATCCAGAAGCGGTTCCGCATGGCCAGGAGGGACAAGAAATTGTTCGGGGTGGGCTTGTTGCTGCCGGTGGTGTGGCTCATCTTCGGTTTGTCCATCCTGAAGGCTGCTGGGATCACGGACAACGACCCGTTCATGGCGCTGACGTTGTCCAAGTTGAATTCCCAAGCTGGCGAAGTGCTGCTACCAAGTTTCTGTGAGCAGAGCTCCGGCCAGTGGTGCGAGACTGCGCTGGGCAGCGACTACTTCTCCAGCGCATCCATCGTGACGCTCAGCCAGAGTGATATCGGCAACCCGCCGTACTCGAGCGACTCGCCTACCGTCTTCGACGTCGTCTACAACGACCCGACCATCAACGCGACCGACGCGACAGGCTACCAGCTCAGACTGAGCGAGAAGATTTTCAGTCGAGCGTACACCGAAGAGATCGCGGACCAGTTCGGTGGATACCTCATCCACGCAGACGTGGACAACAACGTCTTCGGCTACAACGTGCTCATCAACACGACGCTGACGCACGGCTCAATTATTTTCAAGGCGTTCATGGACCAGTCGCTCTTTCGCCTCATGACCACCCAGCACGACTCGAGCATCGGACCCTCCTCGCTGAGCTTGACGGTGAATGATCATCCGTTGCCTCTTACCGCTGAAAACACCGCGCTCTTCTCGGCGTACATCTCCTTCGCTGCCGTGCTGTTCATCGTGATCTCCTTCGCTTACTATCCGGCATCCATTGTGGTGATGCTGGTCCGAGAGAGGTCTCCAGACCACAACTCCAAGCACCAGCAACTGGTATCCGGCGCTAACATCAACGCGTTCTGGACTGCGAACTTCATTTGGGACTATTCCGTCTACCTGATCCCCGCCGTCATCGCGCTGGCCTTGTTCCAGGCCTTCGACGTGAGCGCGCTAACAGGATCCAGCTCGTGTCAAACGTGCACCGACTCGACGTTCATTGCCGTGATCGTGCTGGTGCTGCTGTTTGGGCTGGCGATTTGTCCCCACGCGTACTGCTGGTCGTACGTGTTTACCGATCCGGCGTCTTCGCAGACGTACATGATCCTCATCAACTTCGTGCTGGGGCTCGCTCTGATGATCGTTTCCTTCGTGATGCAAGTCATCAACAGTACGGAGAGTGTGGATGACGGGCTGCAGTTCATTTGGCGCTTCTCACCACTGTTCTGTCTTGGCCGAGGCTTGCTGAATCTGACCATCATAGAGATCACGTACACTGGCGGATCTGAGACAGACAATGCGCCCTCGAAGGACCCATTCGCGCTGGATAACACAGGGTACGAGATCATCTACTTGATCTTGGACGCGGTCATCTACTTCGCTCTCGCCGTGGCCATCGACTACGGTTTGACGTTCCCGAAGATCAAAGCCTCGATGTCCAAAGACCCTGACATCCCAGTGGAGCATGGCGAGATTGATGAAGACGTCGGAGCTGAAGCGGAGCGCGTCCTGAACGGCGGAGCTGACAACGACATGATCAAGCTGCAAGACCTCCGCAAGGTCTACCCCAAGGGAGAGAAGGTGGCTGTGCAGGACCTGTCGTTCGGTCTCAAGCAGGGCGAGTGCTTCGGCTTCCTCGGAATCAACGGCGCTGGCAAGACCACGACGATGAAGATGCTGACGGGTGATATCGTGCCGACTTCCGGCAGGGCGACCTCAGCGGCTTCGACATCATGACGCAGCAAGTGGAAGTCCGGCGGCAGATCGGATACTGTCCGCAGTTCGACGCGCTGATCGATCTCTTGACGGTTCGCGAGCACCTGGAGCTGTTTGCCAAAATCAAGGGCGTCTCGAGTGCGGATCTGGACGACGTGGTGCGTCAGAAGATGGAGCAATTGAACCTGACGACGTTCGAAAACAAACTGGCGGGCAGTTTGAGCGGCGGCAACAAGCGCAAGCTGTCGGTGGCCATCGCGATGATCGGCGGGCCGAAGATCCTGTTCCTCGACGAGCCGTCCACCGGCATGGACCCGGTCTCGAGACGGTTCATGTGGGACGTCATCTCGGAGATCTCGACGTACAACAAGGAGTCGACGGTGGTGCTGACGACGCACAGCATGGAGGAGTGCGAGGCGCTGTGCACGCGCGTCGGCATCATGGTCGGTGGCGAGCTCAAGTGTCTCGGCAGTGTGCAGCACCTGAAGAACCGCTTCGGCGACGGTCTCATGTTCGACGCCAAGCTGCAGACGCCGTCAGCGGAAGACGTGGCAGCGCTTGCGTCGCGCTATTTCGACTCGCCTGACACTCGCATCGGCAAAGGCGAGCTCGAGGAGAAGTGCCGACTGCTGGGCAACGTCTCGTGGTTCGAGAAGATCGACAACACGCACCCGACCGGACACACGATCGCCAACCTGGCCAAGCGCGACGGGTACGTCTTGGCGAGCAGCTTTGCCGCGTGGTGGATCACCGAGACCCAGTTCGAGAACGTGGCGGCGTTCCTGAAGGAGAACTTTGGGTCGATCGAGGTGCTGGAGCGGCGCCACGACTCGTGCTGGTTCAAGATCTTCGACCAGCAGGACCGCAACGTCGACCTGCGTCTATCGCATGTGTTCGACCTGGTGGAGAACGCCAAGACGCAGCTGTCGATCCGCGAGTACAGCGTCTCGCAGACCACGTTGGAGCAGATCTTCAACGCCTCCGCGAGCCAGCAGTAAACGATGAATAAACCAGGTAAAATGGACAGGAAGCACCTAGAAATTGTTGGCCTTTGATCTTGTTCAGCCGTTGGTTTTATCCCAAGCACACTGTTAAATAAACAGTGTTAAGGAGCTGATTGAGTGGACCCAACACTCCAAAATTCTCTAATCGCGCTTTGCATCATGCTCGGCATTGGCCAGACATCAGCCTCTGCGTACATCTGCCGGCTGCAGAATTGTAGAGCACTGACAAATGTCGCCAAATCCCTGTCTCGCTCGCTCTCGTGCTTTCGCTCCACAGTTGCTGCAGTAAGGCCCACAAACTCTCCCCAACCGGCGACACAGTTTGGCGCGCTGCAGAATAGCAGCCAGCCCGAAAGGAAATAAGTCGTGCGTGATATCCATATCTGAGCTCTCCGGCCTCTCGGTAGTCGACAAGTACTGTTCGTGGTTCAACTTCAGTTTCCACGTCAGAACACAAGCCAATAAATTGAACAAGGCGCGGCGTTTGAAAGCGTCTGAAGGGCTCTGATCAGTTGATGAGCTCAACGATCGGCTGAAGACATCAACAACATCTAGTAGCGCAGAAGTAATTTCCCCCGCCCGGGTATGTGTCGCAATCACAGCTCCGACCTGAGCAACAAGCGGATACAAGTAGGTATTAACGTCTTTCTCGTCAGTCCACTCGACGAAGTCGTGGCGCAAAACCCACTGGAAAAGCAAAGACGCCTCTCGCTTCGTGATAACCAGCACGTTCAGACGCACCAGCTCGACTACAAAAACAGTCTTTCTCCACCAACTCCACATCGACTTGGATGTTGTTGTTGGAACCAGGAAGGTGTCCGCTACCGGTACGCTACGCTCACCATAGTCCACCTTCGACAGCACACGAGTGGCAAACGTTCGCACAAAAACGGAGGCACTCAAGTCGAACGGGAGTTCTGCAACGAACATGTCAATAACAAGTTGGTTGGCCATTTTCGTCGAGCTTTCAGGGATGGCTCGACCTTCTTTGTGGTGAAGAATGTCTCTCAACATGTTGGTCCAGCTATCAAAAAGCAGCGCGCTCGTACTGCTCGACACATCGCGTCGCCAAATATCCGTTAGAACACTAAACACCGTGATCAAAAGTGTTTGCAGCGTGTTCGTTGGCAAACGAGTTGCTGCCTGTGCAAGCCCGTTGATCAACTCGGTTTAGTAATAGGGTGCAATACTTGTGCCCGCCAGCCGGCGTCTGCCAGCCAGCAAGATGACGACCAAGGAGCAAGCAGCAACCACCCTAAAGGAGCAACAAGGCCAGGAGCAACGACCAAGATCGCACTGAAGGGACGCAACACGAAGGGACATCGGCAGCGAGTAGTAAGTATTATTCAAGTAGTCTTAGTTTTGCCGTGAAAGCTCAACACGAGACTGAGTGCGACCGCAGCCGCTAGAGAGGTGTCAATAACTGGGAACCCGCCACGCGAAGTAAGCGACGCGAGGGGTACACGACAGAGGACCGGCGTGGGTAGATAGAGCCTCACAGGGGTTGGTGAAGCGGAGGTTGCAGCCCGCGCGTGCTTGTGGCTGTGGCAAAGAGAGGTAGAACAGCTAGCCCCGTGGTAGTAGAGCCCACCCGCCCGGCAAGCACACACCAGCAAAGGCGTCGTGTACACCACCTGTGCAAGGAAACACTCGGACACGCAATGGTAGTTTAGAGTAGTTATTTAGGTTAGTACTACCGCTGCGTAGACCACTGGGCACCGCCTTTGGCCGGAGGCAGGACCAGCGTGGACCCTTGACCAGCGCGCCGGCCGATACGCAACCGGCTGACGTGACCGGTGACGGACACTGCAAGAAAAAAGGAGACGCGGCTCACTGTTTGAATGGTGATACTGACACCTCCAAACCACTCGGGAGAAAATAATTTACCAGCGTAAAGCTCATCACACGTTCCTTGTGTCACAGCGAATCGAATACAAGCATGTTGCTACGCCATGTAGTCGTTGCTGGGTCTAGCCCACCAACACCAACACTCTACGGAAGGTGTACAGCTGCAGAAAGTAAAGACGGTTGCTCAACTACGGACTGTTATGCAAGTGCAGCAAGTACGGACGGGTCCAACAAATGGGTCTCCAAGAGCATGCATAGGAGAGCAGCTAGTGAAAGCTAACAAACTACTCAATATATATCACTTCTACTTTTGCATCGGAAGCGACAACAAAGAATTCTTTAGCTGGAAATCGCGCCCAGCACGGAAGAAGCCGACGAAGCGATGGTGCCCCACCCTGGCAGTGCAATGCCGGCCGCTGTGTACCCGCCGCTGCCGCCGTACACGGACGTCGACCTGCAGCTCCAGGAGACGACCACGAGGACGGCTACGATACAAGGGAGTGACACCAAGCGCCAAGTCGAAGCTTTGGCTCAGCATGCTGCTGCTACTCATCATGAGACGGCGGCAAAGCTGGGACAAGTGCAACGCCAGCAAGATTATCTGGCAGCTAAAACGTCGGAGTGCCTGCAAGCGCAGCATGAACGCCAGGCCGCGCTACTCGAACAGCAACAGGAAATGCGCCAGCAGATGGATGAACATCGCAAGTACCTGGAAGAGCAATTCCGCTTGCTGAAGGCTGCTGAAGAGGCAGTCGGGCTGCATGGACAACGACTAGAGAGCTTGGCAGAGACGGTGCAGCCACACTTGCAAGCTCGATGGGGGCTTCCGCTCAAGGTGCTGCGCCTTCAACAGATAGTCGCCCAGCAGATGAATCTCCGGCCGTCACCGTGGCTGCTGGAACTAATCTGCCAGTTCCGCCCATATATCGGGGCAGCACTAAGAAAGAGAAGAGAGATGTTATAGATAGCTACGCCGGCGGGTAAGGCGTTGAACCAGGGCACTCAGGCCAAGTTTTTCGTGATGCCGTTAAGTGCTTGCATTGAGCAAGGCACTTTGGTAAGAATTTGTGGTTTTGAGCTTTTAAGGATGAGAAAGACGTGACCGAGTCCGAGTGGAAAGAATACTTTTGTCGGCTCGTGTGCCTGACAACACGGCTTACAAGACGCTGGACAGAGAGGTGAAGTCGATGTGCATGGATACCAATCTGCTGGACGCGGAGTCGCGTTTGTCCCGGTTGATGGCGAATTTCTATGAGATTGTGGACCGATTGAATATGAAGAATGTAGTTCAAGACGAGCCGAAGAAAGTTGTCGGTTATCTCGTTGATGCACTTCGTCCTCCAGCCTTTAAACCAGCTGTGAAGGACCAGCTCGGACGTCAAGTTCACAAGCCGACCAAGTCCAACCTCCAAACGTTCTTGAAGTGGCTGCGCACGGAACGGGAAGATTTCATGCGTTTCGATGCCCACATATCGATCCAGCAACAAACCGGCACTGCGGCGAAGCATGCGCCGCCACAAAGCAGGCCCGCCCTGCCGAAGAAAGGTCAAGTTAGAGGCAACACCACGGCTCAGCCAGCCGCAAAGAGCAGTTCGCCGCCGCCAAAACCGACGACTGGCCGCAAAGGAGCTCAGGATGGACAGCTACAATATGAAAAACAGGCTCGGAAGTGTTTCAAGTGTGGTGACCAAACGCACGGCGTGTTCCAATGTCCTGATGTTGTTAGTCCTGTGGAAGCCAAGGAGCTCTATGAAAAGAGCACGGGACGCAAAGTCGTGAAGCCAGTATTGACCGTGACAGCTAGGGATAGTGGGGGCGATATGCCAGAGTCGGCGATATCGTGCAAGGTCATGGAGCAAAATGAGACCTGGGTAACGCCTGACAGTGCTGCGGACGTGTCGATCGTGACTACCAAGCTTCTGAAGGCGCTTTCCGAAGGTGGGATTTGGGTAAACTATCTCGAGATGGTCGGCCACGCTGGTGTGACTGGTATCGATGACAAACCTGTGTCTGTGGAGAACAAAGTAAAGCTGAATTTGAGATTCACAACGCCGGGCGGCCCTTTAATTCTGCACAACATGATCTGCTGGGTGACAGATCACTTACCACCTGGAGTCGGTGAATTGCTGTTATCGAAGTGGATCATGCAGAAGCTAGGATATAGCTCCGAAAAACTTTTGGCTGGGGCCCAACAAGTCCGCGAGGAGTAGGATATGAGCGGTGTCGATGATTGTCCGCCGAGTAAGGTTGCAAGTGTGTTAGCCTACGCTCGAGGAGCAGAAAAGCCAGAACGGACGCAAGAAGAGATAGAGCTTGAGGTGGAGGAAGAGCAGGCGTGTTTTCCCGACTTCACCACGGATGCTGAACGAGAGCGAGAGCAGGTGAGAACCATCTTGCTGGAGAAGATTGAGGAGGCTCGTCAACATGGGGCAAGTGACGAATTCCTCAAGAAGCTGGAACAAATTCTGATGCAGCTCATTGACGTGTTTCGTATCATCATTGGTCGAGACCCTCCAGTGGATATGCCACCCATTGAAGTGAAGCTGAAGCCGGGTGCGGTGCCGGTAAGGTGCCGAGCTCTCCGATACTCACCTGCCCATCGTGAATTTCTGAAGACTCACATCGAGGCCTTGATTGCGGCTGGTTTGTGCTACAGAAACCCCAAGAGCAGTTGGTGCTCACCTCCTTTGGTGGTAAACAAGCCCGAAGCGAACGCACATCGCATGACAGCGGACGTTCGAGGGCCTAACGAGTGTGTAGAGTCCATTGTGTGGCCTATGCCAATTCTGGAGGTGATGTTTGAGCAACTGCGTGGCTCTTCTCGGTACTTCTCGCTAGATTTTTAAGGGCTTTTGGCAGTTTGCTATGGCTGTGTGGTGCCAAGAGATATATTCAATCCTGACGGAAGAAGGGGTCATTACACCCACGCGCGTCCTGATGGGTGGAACTAATAGTGTGGCGCACGTGCAGTCAACCGTCCAGGAAATGTTCACTGAGCTATTCAACAACGGGTTGATGATTTGGATTGATGATCTACTCGGTTACGAGGATAGTGATGACGCCCTGCTCGCGTTACTGAAGAAGGTGCTGAACATTTGCGCTGACAAAGGCTTGAAGCTCAATCCAAAAAGTGTCATTTTTACTTGCGAGAAGCACTTTGGTGCGGACGAGTGGTTTCTGGAGATGGTGTTCGACACGATCCTGCACGAATCAACGCTCTCACGAACCTACCGGCGCCTACAACAGGTCAGGAATTACAGCAATTTGTTTGCGCGTTGAATTGATGCGGGCTTCCTTACCAGCTTTCAATAAACTGATAGACCCGCTTATGAAGACGATGGAAAGGGTGTACGAACAAGCTGGTGGACGCACGAAGCGGCAAGTCCGATCAATAAATCTACCCGACGTAGGGTGGGGTGAGAATGAAGTTGCCTGTTTGGGTCGGCGCAAGAATGCCCTACAACACGCGCTGCAGTTAGCGCATCCGGACCCCGCCAAGCAGCTTTCAGTGTATACTGACGCGAGTGACGAGCACTGGGGCGCGGCAATCACGCAGATCCCTCGTGACCATGTCAATAGACCGCTGAGTGAACAAGAACACCAGCCGCTCATGATGTTGAGCGGATCATTCTCTGGCGCTGCGAAGCGCTGGGCGATCGTCGAAAAGAAGCATATGCAATCGTCGAGACATGCTAGCGTGCAGACTACCTACTGCACCGCCACGACGGATTCGCTCTGTTCACTGATCATCGCAATTTATGCTATATCTTCGACCCACACAGCGTATCAAACTCAGTACCGAAGTACACGGCCGACAAGCTCCATCGGTGGTCAATACTTCTTATGGGCTACAAGTACGAGATCCACGATGTAGCAGGCGATGAAAATGTGTGGGCCGACCTTTTATCAAGGTGGGGCTCTACCTTCAAGACTGTGTGTGCCATTCGGCAAGTGCCATTGCCGCTTTCACTACAACTTGACGAAACCTTTGTATGGCCAACCTCACAGGAGATTGTTGCAGCGCAAAGTGTGGCAGACCCGCCACGAAATCTTGTCCTCTCTAAGGAAGATGCAGTTTCGCTCTGGAAGGACGAGCAGGGTCGGATTTGGATTCCAGACAATGCCGCAGAACTGCAAGTGCGGGTATGTGTCGTTGGACACTTTGTGGTGGCTGGACACAGAGGCAGCGCGGCAACGCTGCAAAACATCAGTGAGAAGTTCGTATAGAAGGAAATGGACCGTGATGTGAAGTTCTTTGTTTAGCGTTGTTTACACTGCGCGAGCACGCTTGGTGGACCACCGCAACCACGCCTGCTTGGTGAGGCAATGCATGCCGAACTACCAAACGAACGAACTCCTGCACTGGGACTTTTGTACATGGGCGAAAGCCTAACGAACCAAGCGTACGTCCTAGTGATGAAGGACGACGCATCAAAGCATGTGTGGTTGGTTCCTAGCAAGGTGGCTGATACGGAGACCACAATTACCGCGCTACTCGACTGGTTTGCCGCATTCGGAGTGTGTCGCTCGTGGGTCAGCGACCAAGGATCACACTTCAAGAACAAGGTAATTGAAGCCCTTCAACATGCAATTGGAGCCCACCATCACTTCACCACCGCTCGGTGCCCATGGGCAAACGGCACCGTAGAGGTGGTGAACAGGGAAGTATTGCGCTGCTGTCGAGCGCTTCTATCGGAATGGAGATTGCAACCGAGTGAATGGCCTCGAGTAATTAAGATCGTTCAACTTGCTTTGAATCATGCGCCATCTCCTGCACTTGGCAGGGTCGCTTCCGTCACAGCGATGACCGGTTTGAAGGCCATGGGGCCAAGCGACCATGTCGCGATTCCGGGTCCTATTCGAGTCACGACGCTGGAACAATTACACGGTGCTCAGCGAACAAATATCGTGTTGCTCCAACAAGTTTTAGAAGCTATGCACAAACGCAATAAAGAAACCAACGAGGCTATCAGAGCTGCCGGTCGCAAAGGGCTCGACAAAAGAAAGGAACTCGCATGGCGCAGTTTGACATCGGGGATTTCGTTCTCTATGCTGACCTGTGGCAACACACGCGTAGCAAACTGCGAGTTAAGTGGTGCGGGCCGGCTCAAGTGACCGACACAGTGTCAAATTGGATATTTGTGATCCAAAACCTGGTGACAGGGTAACGCAAAGAGGTGCATGCTAGCAGGCTAAAATTTTACGCCGACAGCTCTCTGAAGGTGACGGAGGATCTACTGCTGCATATTGCCCACAACAGTGAGGGCCACGTGGTAGATCACCTAATTAAAGCGCGCTACAATCGCCAGGAGAAGCGCCATGAGATCAAGGTGCACTGGCGAGGCCTGAGCGAGCATGAAGACTCGTGGGAGCCAGAGGACGTGTTGCTGCAGGATGTGCCAGTGGTGCTAAAAGGTTTCGTCGGCAAGCACAACAAAGTGGCAGCTGTGAAGGCGCTACGAAAAGCACTGCAAATCAAATACTTCGGGCATCCAGTGCGCGGAACAGCGGCCAGCAGTGAGGCCGTATGCATATTGATATTCGAGGCGCTTTTGGAGAGGGAAGTGTTGCTACGCCGTGTAGTCGTTGCTGGGGTCTAGCCCACCAACACCAACACTCTACGGAAGGTGTACAGCTGCAGAAAGTAAAGACGGTTGATCAACTACGGACTGTTATGCAAGTGCAGCAAGTACGGACGGGTCCAACAAATGGGTCTCCAAGAGGATGCATAGGAGAGCAGCTAGTGAAAGCTAACAAACTACTCAATATATATCACTTCTACTTTTGCATCGGAAGCGACAACAAAGCATTAGTGACATCATCCGAGCAGAGTCGAGCCAAAACTCGAAGAGTGAGCGACGAGTAGTCCAGTAAGGGCAAGACCAAGCTTGCCCTTGTTAGGCATGCTAATAGCGACGATGCCGTACGTATTGACTCACTACCATCAGCTTGACGGAGCCACTCGAACGTTTTTGTGAGCAAACTCGTCGAAGGAAGGGACCGAACTTCGACGTCAAACGACTTTTCTTCTGGGTAACGTAAAGCCCGTCTGCAGAGTTTGCAATGGCACCAAGCACAGCAGTCGAAACGCCTCGATGAGCCTTGTCTTCTGCCGTTTCCCTTCGCAATACTTTTACGAGTGCTGCAACGATTTCCGTATCAAATCCAACTTCCTCCCATCTCCCTTTATGAATGCAGTACCAGAAATGAACGATCCTGTAACACCGAAACTCAATCCGAACATATTTGCGACTCCAGCAAGAACTAGCCCCTGTCCAACACGACTCTTAGCAGTGAGGCACTCCACAAGAATCTTGGTGTGATTCTGGACAATGGCGGGAAGCCTCCAAGCGATTCCAAGTGACATAGTACATGCGTCGCCGCCACGATACAGAAGTTACTGTCTACGCTAGACACTGACGAGCGCTCAGTGCACGTGCTTACAAAATCTTCGAGAACGGACGAGGGCAGTAAATTGACTTGACACACTGCAGTAGCAGAGGTCCAAGCACGACAGCAATGAAGAGTGCTTCGTTCGTTTCCCACAAAGACGAAAAGAACGAGCGCATATTTTTCAGCCAATTCAGACCGCGAATTGACGGTAAACTGTAGTGCAGGGCGCTATCATGAAAGCCTCGCCTACAGCTGCAATGAGTAAGATATGACGCCATACCTTATTGGCATGCGTGGACACCGCCTGGTCAATGGCGTGTGTTGAGAATCCAGTATCTCACGAAATGCTGCGCAAGTAGGCTAGACAGCAATCCTCCAACTTTGCTCACTCTGACATTTGCTCAATACACCAACGGCAACAACTACGGAGTTCGCCAACTCCCACCGCCTGTGTTTACTTTACGTGAAACACTACAAAGAATTCTTTAGTGACCAGTTTCACTGACAAAATGACCAAGTCCAAGACTCCCAAGCGCAAAGCCGGCGATAACGAAGAGATGAAGATCGCCGACAGCGCATTGTCCATGCCCATTTTCACCCCAGTCATGCCACCGCAAATTAAAAGCACCTCGCATGCTACACTGGTGAAATGGCGAAAGGAGCGTCTCCAGTACGAAGAGACCATGACGAATCGCGTCCTGGCGACTGGGGAAGACATTGATAAGGCGATGGTGCCCATCAAAAGCACTTTCGACAAGCGCCTTCTAGCAATGTGGTGCAAACTACGCTGGAAAATGAAGGAGGACGACGTGACAGACAAGCACATCTGGAATGAAATCGAAACGATCATCGCCACGGTGAAAACAAGACCCTTCCCGACGTTGAGGCTCTCTTCTCAAACGAATTGAGGATGGACCTCAACGAAAGCGATGTCAGCGAGCGAGTTTTCCAATACTTTAAGTTATGCTATGATATCATTGATGAACACGGTTTGGGAGCGTGTTTCAAAGGCAACTCCGGCACAAAGGAGAAATGCAAACTCCTAGTTGCATCTCTGGAACCTGTTGCCCTACGTGACTCGGTGAACCGCAGCATCCAATACCAGAAGCAAGCCGCCAAAGAGGACGAGACGCTTCTGCACGATCTCATACTGGAGACAGCTCTTGAACAAGATCATCATTTTCAACAGCTAAAGAAGGCCAAACTCCGCCATGAGGTGCATGAACCGACCAACAAAAGGACCGCCTCACGTTTGCTAAAGGACAACCGACCGAAGTCGGTGAAAGGAAAGCCTTCTGCGCAAGCCAGCGGCAAAGCGGGTCATTAACGGCTAAATCACCACCAGGGCCATGCCCAAAGTGCATCGAGCTACATTGGCTGGCTAAATCCACTCAAGCAACCGCAGAGGAAAAGGTGGAAATACGTAAGCGGCTCCGGGCGGAGAAAGAGGCAAAAAGGCGCTCGGTCGTCCGCATCAAGCGCCTACGTGAGTGTTGTCCCGACCCAGATAAGAGAGTCACCCTGAACGGCGTGTTGGAACTTCCCTATCGACTAGATTCTGGGACCGATGAGACTGTAATCAGCAGAGCCAATGCTCAGAAGTTGTGCCAACTGGATCCAACGGCAAAGATTACAACTCTTGACGAGCCAGTAGATGCAACAGGCGTGGGCAGCAATCCAATACTCGCGAATGCAACAATCAATATCAGTATACTGCTTCACACGGCAGCAGGAGCAGTGAGGCCTGCACAGCCTTTCGTGTGCCTTGTTATTGACGAGGACGAAGATGAATTTTTGGTCGGTCAAGATATCCTAATAGCCCTTGGCATTGACGTTGACCGCCAAATGGAACAGCTAGCTGCCCGTCCTGCTGATGTGGATCCTTTCGACAACGACGATGGGATCAATGGCGAACCCAAACCGGTAGACACCAATGCTGTCCGAGCCGCTGTGGAGCTACTCATCAGTCAAGCCGTGCAGCAAGGTTTTCCACCGGAGCACGAGGATCAATTACGAACAATCGTCTACATGTACGACATTTGGCGTGTGGAATTGAGTGATGACCCACCTGCTAAAGTACCCCGCTCGAGATTCGTCTCAAAGAAGGAGCCCAGCCGTACAAGTGCAAACCTCGGAAATACTCCCCACAGCTTCGACATTTTCTCCGCAATTTCAATGCTCGGCTCGTCGAGCTCGGTTGGATCTATGAAAACCCAACAAGTCGATGGGTCTGTCCTGCTCTTCCAGAAAGAAAGCCGGGTACTGGCGGCGATTTTCCATAACTACGGACTACCGTCCTGTTAACAACCTCACCGAGACGATGGCTGCAGTGATGCCGATCCTATCTGTCATAATGGAGAATGCAAAAGGCAAGAAGCATTTCGGTCTTTTCGATTTCCTAAAGGGATTCTGGCAGCTTTCGCTTGCCAAGGCATGTCAAGAGATCCTTTCGTTCATGACTGACGCAAAGGTTTTTACTCCGCGACGCTTACCTCAGGGGTTGGTTGGCTTCCACGGACAAGACGTCGAAGACGTAACAGTCGAAAGGAAGCCCTCTTTTCTGATCTGGCGAAGTAGTTGTAGAACTCGAGTTCTTATCTGTAGCAGGAGCACAAGGTCTACTGCAGTGCTCATTCTTAAATTGGTCTTCTCTCGATAACCTCACGTCTCGCTGCCTGTGCAACTCACCTTCCGGACTCTGTAACTAAAAGAAAGGGAAACTCAAATGGCTTCTGCTTTTGCCTATGTGCTGCTACGGCCTGATGAGCTGAACACAGAAGGGTTTACCTACGGCCGCGCTTCAACCTCTGTCAGACGCGGTCTAGTCGAGGTCGAACGGATTGCAAGCGGAAGATGGTCTGGTATGGAGGCTTTCTCAGCTCAAAAGCGAGGAGCAGAGGTGGAGCGACGAAAGGTGACTGAGGATGAGGCTCTGAGCGGCATCGGGACCTACATTGGGTGCACGGTGTGCGTCGCCCGAGTTCCGCTTGGGAAACCCAAGGTTTGGGACTATGGCACGGTGGTAGGCTACTCGTGGAAGGAAGCTGTGAAGTCAGGAGTTTTGGAACTCACTTTCGCAGACACCACCAGTGAAGTCCCGTTTCGGCAGGAAGAGCTTGAGCTTCTCACGGTCGATACGTATGCGCTGCGACCCTGCTATCAGCGTGGTGTGGCAGATATAGTGCCTGCCGAAATGCGCTCGCTGCATAAAGCAGCTCATGACCACTTCAACGGCGTTCAGCAGTCGGCTAGAAGGAGTTCCACCACTGTGCTTCGGAAGTTGGCCATGAACCCGGTGGATGAAGGGCAACTCGTTCCGCTCTACGATCTGAGGAACAATCGCGTGGAATATGTGCACATTGAGCACATTCTGAATTACGTGTTTTACCACGAAGGAAAAGAAGAGCTCCAGCGGGAGTTACTGTTGCAACGACGCTATTTTCGTCGGTCACTGGGTCAACGCAGTCAGCAGAGGCCGAGCATCGCGAAGAAAGCGGCGTTGGCAACGAAGCGATGCCTCAGCTGCTCGATTCAGATGATGATATGGAGCTTCCAGAACCCCCGGTTCCTGCTCCCAGTCCACCAAAGCACCTCCGGGAGTCGACTCCTGTGGAGAGGGCAGATCCCGATTCCACGAGATTACTGGCGCTGCGTCGGCGGTTAGAAGACGATCCTGACATGGTCCGTGATATCGACCAGCTTATTGCTCTCCGACAAGCCAATTTGGGCCAAGGAAGTGCGTCTACTCTGATAACAGCATCAGCAGTCGAGACAAAGTCCCAGTTCAAACCAAGTCGACAGCAAGCCGTTGTCCACAACGCAATGGTGAACGGTAAGTACTCATCTTTTGATGCTCAATTGTTTGTCGAGTCGATGCAGACTCGAGCAAAAGACTTTGAGTTTTTGCCACACCCTGGAGTCGCTCGAGGTTTCTTTGGATGGGATTTTGGATTTCGTGGTCTATCCGTCATGCACTTTGTGCCGATCGACGTCGAAGAAGAGAGGGACAACCTTAGGCAGCAGGACATGCTGGACTTCTCGACAAAGAACAGGCTGCCATCGGCCTCAAAAGCGATCGACTTAGTGGATATACTTGCTTCGTTGGAGGTACTCTCGCTACTCTCGCATGAGATGTACACCGCCGTGGTTGTCGATTTAGTGGATGCGGCCAGAAGATTTATGCTCCTGTTACGAAAGTCGTCAACAATGCGCGGCCCTGAAGCTGTTCCCGAGCTGGTAGCTTGGATTGACGATCGCTTCGAACAATTTAGATCTTGTCTCGCCCGTGACAGCCTTGTCGAAGCAGCAGAGGTAAAGAACCACTTCCAATTTGGGCATGAGTCGTATGCGCGAGTGGTGCACCGCATTACCAGCATCCGAGTGGAGGCCGCGCTGAAAAACAGGGGCACACGCAACAGCCCCGCGGCCTCGTCAAAAGCAGCAAAAGCGAGATAATGTGCGGCACCAGTCGAAGCGAAAACCGCCTGTGCCTCCCGCAGTTGTTGCTGCTCTACCAATTCGGAGGGAAAGAAGCTGTGCATGCAATTCCTCTCCGTCGACGGCTGCCCAGGTGAAGGGGACACGTGCATTTACGACTATCGCCGTCATTTTGTGCCAACTAAGCTCCCGGAAATCGTGAAAGACTATATTGACAAAACTTACGGAGGCTTGCGAGTTACGGATGCAGTGATCAAACAGGACACGGAGGCGTGAGGGTGCCATGATGAGGTCTCGGAGGCAACCACAGTCAGGCCAAGATCAAAGCCTCCGTCTATCACGCCAAATGCAGAGTCGACCTTAGCGACTCAGGAGGGCTGCAGGCGTGATAAAGTTTTGCCGCTGCTTACTACAAGCAGGCAGGTCGGTTGGCCAGGTGTGCACGGTAGGCACACTGTTGGCGATGTTGAGCCGCTGAAGAGTTCCTTCAGGCAGGTCAGTTGGCCCAGCGGCAGCGAAATGCTGGCTGGTTGCGTACAACACCAAGTGCGACCCACAGAATTGGTGGAGGAACCGCTCGATAGGAATCGTTCGGAAGGCCAGATGCAAGTCCATGTACGGCGAATGCAACATCGGTATCTGCAAACCTTACTGGTGAGGGAGCGGCTGCTTGGTTTGCTCCGACATAAATCACGGAGCTATCTGGCAGCGGTCATGGATCAGTATGATGTGGAGCCACCAATGCCTAGCGCGCCGCATACCAAATGTGGTGCTTCAGTGTCATATCAAATTGACAGGTCAAAGCAATCCGCGTACAGTGAATTGCTCCGTCGTTCGCGCATGCGACTACCAGACTTCGTCCGCCTACTGCGGGGAGAATCTGCGCAAGACCCTCGACCCAATAAAGCGCTGGCGGTCCCTGATCATTTGCCGTGCTGGAGAACGTACAAGTATCGGGCTGAATGGCAGCAGCTTGTGGCACACGGTGTGTGTCCAAAATGGTCTGCCCCATTTGCCCAGCAAGAGCGGCCACCTTCTAATCACGGGACAGCACTTAGAGGGTTAAACGCGGTCGTGAAAAGTCTGCGCAAAGGACAAGATGACGATCGGTATTTGATCCTGGACATCGATCTCTTATCAACATTAGATGGAGTCACCTGCAGCCCTTTTGGTGCGGTTCAAAAGGGGAGGCTGATCTCACCAAGGATGCACGGGTGATACATGACTTATCTCACCCACGAGGCACTGGTGAGTCTGTAAACGATCATAGCCAGGAAGAACCAGCGATTTCGGTATCGTACGACGGAGCTGCTAGACTTGCGCGTCGAATTCTAGACGTTAAGGAGGAATGCCCTGGTTCAGGTCGAATGTCAACGGGAGATGTAGCGGGAGCTTTTCGAAATATCCCGATCGCTGCTGATGATGTGGGTCGTTTTGCCTGGGTCATCCCCGAACTTGGCATTTTGGTCATTGACTTATGCTGCCCCTTTGGATGGGCGGAGTCGCCAATGCACTACTGGACAGCCGGAGGTGCGATTGTACATCTACACAAAAATTCGTCGCCCACGTGGAAAGATCAACCTTTGTCTGGGTCGGACAGATACGACGGTAAAGCTTGGTGTGACGATCATGTTTGTATAGAGCCGGATACTGGCTCACGGTTAGCTGAGGCAAGTATTGCGCTTCGAACTGCGATGGTCTCGATCCTCGGTCCGCATGCGTGCAATGATGACAAGTTTACGCCGTGGTTTACTGAAGGAAAAGCCTTGGGACTTTACTGGAACCTCAAAACCTTGACGCTTTCGATGCCGGCAGAAAAGATCGACAAAGCATTGGGCCGACTAAGTGATATGCAAAACGCTCAAATTGCATCTCGTCGTCAACTAAACAAACTGCTTGAAGCCTTCGGCATTTGGCTACATGTGTGCGAGCCGCTGCTCCCTTTACCAGCGAATTGCAGCACTCGCACGCCAAACTAGCAGGTATCACCCCTCCGCGATTACCCGCGAAGTTCGCGAGGATTTACGATGGTTCAGCGCAATTCTTCGCGTCGGTCGGTTGAATTCTGTTTCCCTAGCTCGCTTCATCGATTCAAAAGCTCCAGATCATCATATCTACATGGATGCGAGTAATCGGGGACTTTGTGCACTTTGGTCAGCAAAACGACAATATTTACAAGTTGAGTTTGACCAGGAAGAACTCGCCCAGATTGCCAAGTTCAATGATTCAGTCTCCGATGAATTCAGTATCAATATCCGTGAACTAATGAGCGCAGTGTTCGCGTCAGTTGTATGGGAATCACAATGGTCACAGCTGGAGCAGTTGACCTCGGGTCACGTGCGATTTTGGATAGATAATACTAGCGCAGTGGCGTGGGTTAATCGGCGTTCCAGTCGGAACGCATTTGCTCAAATGCTGCTTCGAGTGATTGGTTTCCTAGAAGTGCGCTATGATTTTTATCCCTCCGCTACACATGTACCCGGTGTGGACAATGTCATGGCCGATGCGGGCAGCAGGGTGTGGCAATCTGAAGATCACACTCGTTTATTTGCTGACATGTCGTGTCCATGGCTGCAGGTCAATGTCCCTCGGAGCTCGAGAAAACTCTCCAAGCTCTGGGAGCAATGCTCCGAGCTGGAGCTCTAGCTGATACTTCACGTGTGCAATACAGAAGATCGTGGAATCAATGGCAAAAATGGTGTACCTTGATGGGATACAACCCGTGGCTTGCACGTGACGCGTTGGATGCTAACGCAGCTCAGTTAGGGGCTTTTGCCGTGTATCTGTGAAGATTCGGTATGAACCGTGCTGGTATTGGAAACACTTATTCAACCATATGCAGCAAACTCGGTGCAGTGCGCTGGTTTCACAAGAACACAGCGGGATATGATCCCGGTGTGAATGCCGGACATGCAATTTTATTGCGAGGAATCCGCAAGTTCACGGATCCAGTACGCAAGCGACAGCCTGTTACACCCGATCTACTCCGTATTACTTTACGCCAGCTTAATCTACGGCTTCCTCGTGAGCAACTTTTGTGGGGCGGGCTGGTGCTCGCATACTTTTTCCTGTTGCGCCGGTCGGAGTACTTGTACATTGGTAAACAGTATCATCAGTATGTGTTACGACTGGGTGATCTGGTGTTCAAGGATAGCAAAGGTAACCAGGTCCGGCCGCGTCATGCCGAGGTGGTGGGTATCCGTCTGCTTGGTGCGAAAAACAACCAATATGGGCGAGAGGAACTACGGTACCATAATCGGTCTGGAGATGCCGTGTTATGCCCAGTGTTAGCGGCTCGGTGGATCCGAAAAGGAGCTAAAGCGTTTGGAACGAAACCCGATCAACCAGCGTTGTCAATCGGCCCAGGATCCGGAATCACAGCAGAAGAAGTTGCCTCGGCGCTGAGGAAAGCAACGACTACGACAGGCCTCAATTCAAAATTGTACTCGACGCATTCCATTCGGATAGGCGGCGCTACAGAGTTAATGAATGCGGGGGCGGATCGGTTGGTGATCAAGCTAATGGGAAGGTGGCTGTCAAACGCTTTTGAAGGCTATCCTACCCTAACAGCAGCTGGATCCTCGAATCTTTCAAAGTTGATGTGCAAGTCATCGCTCTAACACACTCAAAGCACGTGATCACTTTCACAGGAGTGCGGGTAGCGTTGTGGTGGGAAACTATAGGGCTCACCACTCCACAACCCGAGAGAGAGCCAAGGAAAATGAAGTTGCATTTCCTCCAACAAGCCGCGGTCATTGAAAAGCAGCGACGCTGCCATCCATTCTACCAGACTATGGAGAAATGTTTCGAAGCACTGCTTTACAAGCATTTGCTGATATGGGTAGACGACCTACTGCTGTTCGCAGACGACATCGAATCCTACTTGGAGAAAAGCAGGAACTTTTCGCTCTCATCGACGATTTGGTCTCAAACTCAGCGCGAAAAAGTCGAGCCTCTACCCAACTTCAGTGAAGTGGTGCGGAAAAATTGTTAACTCCAGCGGAATTGCTCACGACCCCGCCCGAATTGAAGGACTGCGTTCAGTGCCTGAACCTAGCACTGCTGCTGAGCCCCAACAGTTTATTTGTGCAACAAACTGGATGCGTGAGAGCCTTGTCGACTACGCACGCACCATCGCACCGCTGCAAGCACTACTAGACAAATCTCTAGACTCTGGCAGACGGACGAAAAGAGTTGCGGCAGGCATCACCATACAACTATCTCTGGCTAAACGATCGGCTTTCCAGGACGTCAAAGAGCTCTTGGCACGCTCTGCAACACTCGCGTTCCCTGATGACACCGCTGCCACCTGCTTGTTCACAGACGCATCCGACTATGGTTGGGCGGTAATGATCACGCAGGTGCGGAGCTGGCAAGCAGCGACGGACGTCACAGAGCAACAGCACCAATTACTAACTTGCTTAAGTGGCACATTCTCCGGTTCGCAGTGCAATTGGAGTATTATAGAGAAGGAAGCTTTCCCAATAATCACGGCCTGCGAGAAGCTCGACTACCTGCTCCTACGGCCTCAAGGTTTCCACATGTATTGCGACCACCGCAACCTCATCCATGTGTTCGCGCCCTGAAAAAGCACGTCCGCGGAAAACTCTTACGCTGGGCTTTGAAGCTTAGTGAACACCGCTACATCGTGGAGCACATTGAAGGCCCCAAAATGTATGGGCAGATATGCTCTCGCGTTGGGGAGGTGCTGTCAAACGCTCGGTCAGCATCAGGCGACTTACTACCAAACGCAAACCAAAACAACGACTTACGGCTCAGCAAACGAAAGTTGTTCTGCGACCTCTTGATGACGAGAATTTCACGTGGCCATCGATAATCGAGTTGAAAGCGATTCGAAGTAGCACGATGCCACCTGCACTTGCTGCACCGGATGAGCACGGGCTCTACAGACTAGAACATGGTATCTGGGTCCCCGCCTCGGCATCAGCGCTCATCCAACGACTATGTGTCATTGCGCATTGCGGCCAGCAGGGCCATCGAGGGCAGAAGGCCATGGCAACGCACATAGGCCGTATTTTCGAGATCGAAAACTTATCGGCAACCGTCAAGCAATTCGTGAAGGCGTGCCTGATGTGTCACCACGTAAAAGGGGAAGAGTGATCAAACGACTATGGGGTGAGACCATCGACTGCAAGGAGCGCAATGGAGTTCTATTTTCGACTTTCTCTATCTAGGTGAAAGCTTTGGAGAAGCTAAATATCTTCTGGTCCTCAAAGACCACGCCACGCACTTCGTTGAGCTGACAGTGTGCGACAGCGCAAACAGCACTGTGACGGTAGAAGCCATTCTGTCGTGGCATAGCCGCTATGGAGTGCCTCCTATTTGGGTCAGCGACAATGGCAGCCATTTCAAAAACGAAGTAGTGAGCGAGCTCAAGCGTCGATTGAAGACCCAGCAGCAGTTCACTCCAGCGTACTGCCCATGGATTAACGGCTCCATCGAGCGCGTTAATCGCGACATCCTGCAAGTACTACGTGCGATGATTCTCGAGTACAAAATTGCAACCAGGGATTGGATCTACCTTATTCCAATGGTGCAATCGAGCCTAAACCATTCGCCAGTACCATCACTGGCAGGCAAAGCGCCAGTAGAGCTTTTCACTGGCTTACCATGCCCGTCTCCACTACGGGCATTCTACAAACAAGAAGACAAGGAAATTCTACAAGTACCCGAAGAAACAGACAAGATTGAGGGTTTCCTATCAGCTCTTCGTTCCAGCATTCATAATATGCACAAACCAGTAGAAGACAAGCGTCTACAACAACGACTGCTCAACAAAAAGAGGGAAAGGGGCGAGAACGTCGTCAGCTTTGACGTCGGGGACTACGTCCTCCGCTCACGTGTAGATGACAAGCAACGCAACAAGCTCCATGTGACATGGACGGGACCACACGTTGTGGTCCGGGCCGATGCCCACTCTTTCCGAGTTCGCCATCTAGTCACAGGAGATGAGTCTGATGTACATGCATCACGTCTAAAATTCTACGCACATAGCAGCTTCAACATCACCGAGGAACTGCTCGAGCATGTCGCCGCCCAAGGCACTGTACTGGCTGTGAACAAGCTCAAGGAGCATAGATGGAACAAACCCATCAAGGACTACGAGCTTCTCGTGAATTAGCGCGGGCTCGAGTCCATTGAGGACTCGTGGGAGCCCATCACAACACTGGGCAAAGAGATCCCCACACTAGTCGATCAATACGTTACCAAACATGAACTAGTGCTACAACAGCACTGGCAGAAAGTTAGAACAGTGTAACAATCGATTAAAACCAATAAAGCTTACAATTTGAGCACAAAACTCTATTGCAGTGCATATAAACTTGTGCACATACAGCTTAAACTATTGTACAAAACATACCCAAGCAGATTGCCACAAAACCGAGCCAAATTGGCTAAGAAATTCGTCAAAGACTTTCCTTGAGACGGTACTGCCTGTAACACTTCAACAGCTTGAAGTTGGGTACGAGTGTGTGTCACATCACATACTATTTGGAAATTACAAAAATGATTTCCAACAAACCAGCAAACTAGACAAGGCTTGGTTGGGGATTGTAGTGCAGGGCGCTATCATGAAAGCCTCGCCTACAGCTGCAATGAGTAAGATATGACGCCATACCTTATTGGCATGCGTGGACACCGCCTGGTCAATGGCGTGTGTTGAGAATCCAGTATCTCACGAAATGCTGCGCAAGTAGGCTAGACAGCAATCCTCCAACTTTGCTCACTCTGACATTTGCTCAATACACCAACGGCAACAACTACGGAGTCCGCCAACTCCCACCGCCTGTGTTTACTTTACGTGAACACTACATAAACCCATTACCAAGCGCGATAACCCGATCAGTGATGCCCAGCGCAAAGCACTTACCGATTCTGAGCGATCGTATCCGGTAGTAGTCTTTTCAACTGCCTCGGTCGATTCAAAGTGAGAGAATATCGCGGCTCCAACAGATGATCCAGAGCTATGGGGTCGCTCAATACCACCACGTAGAAATGCAGACAGCATGGTCTCAGCCAGAGGCTTCACTTGCTGCTGCCTCCATTCAGCCACTTCGAAGGTCTCCAGCTCTTCAGTAAACATGTAAACGTTAGCAACGCGACTCAAACCCAGCAGTCCACAAGCACACAGCAGATCGTCTGAAACGTTCTGTGCCAGTTCTGTCAGCATTCGCTGGACATTCTGCAACAGGGAAACGAAGTCGCTGGATCTTTCGCTTGCATCAATTCTCCGTTGGCCTAAAGACAGCTGAAGTGCGACGGCGACATTAATACATGATAACCTGGAATTACGATCACCGCCAGAGAAGACGCGGGCCTGTTCCATGGACAGAGCTAAACGGCGAAATAGTTCCCCAACGGTACCTGCATGGCTGTCTTGCAGCTGTGGGTTACACCAATGCCGGGAAGTGGACAAACGCCCAGCTAATGCACCAGCTGCAAGTGCTCCACCAAGATTGTTCCGAGTATCGTTCAGCAGTGAGCTTGTCAAGTCTGCCGCACCTTCAGAAAATACGCGGAATGCAACGTCAGCGTCGTCAACTCCAACGGGCGTCTTTAGATCCGCCAATTCCTCCAAGGACGCTACGTAAGTAGTCATAAAGCCATTCCAGCCTTCCATTAACAATTGTATGCGCAGAAACATATCACAATTCTCATCAGTGTTAGTCGATACCTCAGATGTCCACGGAAGTTCCATGTGTTGGAGCATAGTTTGGATCGTGTCCACCACCTCATCCAGATTTTGAGTGGCCAGACGAACCAGTTTGTCTTTCCGCTTGACATTGTGCATGTCAATCACGGCCTTTGGTCGGTAAGCCAACAAGAAGCCACTCCAATCGGAGAAGGAGGACCTTTCATACAGCGCTAGCACTTCTGATCTCGATGGTAGAAGAGCCTTCATCTCCTTTGTAGCTGCGGCAGATACAACAGATTGGATGCTCTGCTTCATATCAACTGGGTTAGAAACCGCCGACGCCGTTCGTTGTCCACGCCCAACACCCGCAGTGATCTTTTTGCTTTCATGTTCAAGCACCCGTGCCACCAGAGTCTGAATCTCGGCTCGAACGACAGCGTCTTGCTCGTTTTGTAGACGCCGCATCAGATCATCGAGCTGCTCCTCAACTTCCTCTTCTGTCACTTTATCTTCATCGTCACTGTCCAATTCCGCGTTGTCTTCTGGCACAGACAAACCCAACATATCGAGTGGGAAGTTGTTCATCGCCACGTATGCAGCTGCTCGAACACTGGCGATCTCGCTATCAGCAAGTTCCCAGGTTTGATCCAGCAACTTCAACGCGTGCTTTTCGTTTGCCGCGGCTTCAGCGCCGCCTAGCCTGTAAAAGAAACACAGACGTTCCTGAAAGAGTGGTTCATCCGCGGAGGCAATCTTATTCTTGCGCATCTTCTGGGCGATGATCTTGAACGCAACGTAGAAGTCCAAGCAGTCTCCGGCACACAACGCAGCAATGGCATCCATTGCCATAGCAACAACTGTCTCCAGCCCGTCTTCGAGGAATACTTGGATGGTTGAAATAAACTGAACGCCTAACTCGGCGTCTTTCTCGCACAAAGACTTAATTGTAGCCATTTTCACCAAGTGCCGTTCAATATCTTGGTCAACATCCGTGGGCTCCAGCAGCATCGTTTCGAGCCGAGGAAATACGCGCGACTCGCCTCGCCACACTTCGTACATCAAATTCAAAGCCATTGAGCGCATCTTGGGCGTGTTGTTCATACTATCAATAAGACGCAGAACGATCCGCATCGTCTCCGTTGTGGTTGCCGCAAGTGCTGACAACGAATGTAAACACGATGTCATCCACTCCGCGAACTGTTGCGTTGGTGTCGTTTTGGTACGCTGAGAAATAAGGAACATCATACTGGCCACTAATGTTTTCACGGTTTCAGCGCCCCAGAATTTCGAGAGGTAGCTTGTATGCACTCGGCGCTATCGCGATGAATACATTTGGCTTTGATTTTCTTGACCGCATACGATAGTTGTCATAAAGCTCCTGTCTAGCAACGCACAGTCCCTGGCTTAAGCTTCAGCTTTCGAATGGGTCATAAAGCAGCGAAGAGAATACATAGTAGTGAGTATATGCAAATGGGTTGACATGCAACGACGCCTGTGCAGACATGTCGGCCAGGAGCGCGCCTCTAGGCGGACAGAGCAGATTCCGAAGCATAATCTATTCATGATAAATCCTGAAGCTGATGACGACCTCACGATGCGTATCTTGTTCGTCGTCGACGAATCTTTCCTTTACGGTTAGTGGTTTAAGCTACAAAATGTCGAATAGGATAAATCCGGGATGAAATCCTGGTAAAATCCATTATTATAATCCTGACCTGCAACACCTGCCTTCTTTTTTCCCGAGGATTTTAAAGTTCTTGGCGCCAAACGATATGATTGGATGAAAAAATCTATTAGGTTTTTAGTGACCTAAAATGCCGAATACGGGGTTGCCGGTGTTGGTCGGAGTGCTGGTCGCCGACTTGACCACGTCCTGCTGGCTGGCGAAGGCGTTGAAGATCTGCTCCAACGTGGTCTGCGAGACGCTGTACTCGCGGATCGACAGCTGCGTCTTGGCGTTCTCCACCAGGTCGAACACATGCGATAGACGCAGGTCGACGTTGCGGTCCTGCTGGTCGAAGATCTTGAACCAGCACGAGTCGTGGCGCCGCTCCAGCACCTCGATCGACCCAAAGTTCTCCTTCAGGAACGCCGCCACGTTCTCGAACTGGGTCTCGGTGATCCACCACGCGGCAAAGCTGCTCGCCAAGACGTACCCGTCGCGCTTGGCCAGGTTGGCGATCGTGTGTCCGGTCGGGTGCGTGTTGTCGATCTTCTCGAACCACGAGGCGTTGCCCAGCAGTCGGCACTTCTCCTCGAGCTCGCCTTTGCCGATGCGAGTGTCAGGCGAGTCGAAATAGCGCGACACAAGCGCTGCCACTTCTTCCGCTGACGGCGTCTGCAGCTTGGCGTCGAACATGAGACCGTCGCCGAAGCGGTTCTTCAGGTGCTGCACGCTGCCGAGACACTTGAGCTCGCCACCGACCATGATGCCGACGCGCGTGCACAGCGCCTCGCACTCCTCCATGCTGTGCGTCGTCAGCACCACTGTTGACTCCTTGTTGTACGTCGAGATCTCCGAGATGACGTCCCACATGAACCGTCTCGAGACCGGGTCCATGCCGGTGGACGGCTCGTCGAGGAACAGGATCTTCGGCCCGCCGATCATCGCGATGGCCACCGACAGCTTGCGCTTGTTGCCGCCGCTCAAACTGCCCGCCAGTTTGTTTTCGAACGTCGTCAGGTTCAATTGCTCCATCTTCTGATGCACCACGTCGTCCAGATCCGCACTCGAGACGCCCTTGATTTTGGCAAACAGCTCCAGGTGCTCGCGAACCGTCAAGAGATCGATCAGCGCGTCGAACTGCGGACAGTATCCGATCTGCCGCCGGACTTCCACTTGCTGCGTCATGATGTCGAAGCCGCTGAGAGTCGCCCTGCCGGAAGTCGGCACGATATCACCCGTCAGCATCTTCATCGTCGTGGTCTTGCCAGCGCCGTTGATTCCGAGGAAGCCGAAGCACTCGCCCTGCTTGAGACCGAACGACAGGTCCTGCCACCTTCTCTCCCTTGGGGTAGACCTTGCGGAGGTCTTGCAGCTTGATTATGTCGTTGTCAGCTCCGCCGTTCAGGACGCGCTCCGCTTCAGCTCCGACGTCTTCATCAATCTCGCCATGCTCCACTGGGATGTCAGGGTCTTTGGACATCGAGGCTTTGATCTTCGGGAACGTCAAACCGTAGTCGATGGCCACGGCGAGAGCGAAGTAGATGACCGCGTCCAAGATCAAGTAGATGATCTCGTACCCTGTGTTATCCAGCGCGAATGGGTCCTTCGAGGGCGCATTGTCTGTCTCAGATCCGCCAGTGTACGTGATCTCTATGATGGTCAGATTCAGCAAGCCTCGGCCAAGACAGAACAGTGGTGAGAAGCGCCAAATGAACTGCAGCCCGTCATCCACACTCTCCGTACTGTTGATGACTTGCATCACGAAGGAAACGATCATCAGAGCGAGCCCCAGCACGAAGTTGATGAGGATCATGTACGTCTGCGAAGACGCCGGATCGGTAAACACGTACGACCAGCAGTACGCGTGGGGACAAATCGCCAGCCCAAACAGCAGCACCAGCACGATCACGGCAATGAACGTCGAGTCGGTGCACGTTTGACACGAGCTGGATCCTGTTAGCGCGTTCACGTCGAAGGCCTGGAACAAGGCCAGCGCGATGACGGCGGGGATCAGGTAGACGGAATAGTCCCAAATGAAGTTCGCAGTCCAGAACGCGTTGATGTTAGCGCCGGATACCAGTTGCTGGTGCTTGGAGTTGTGGTCTGGAGACCTCTCTCGGACCAGCATCACCACAATGGATGCCGGATAGTAAGCGAAGGAGATCACGATGAACAGCACGGCAGCGAAGGAGATGTACGCCGAGAAGAGCGCGGTGTTTTCAGCGGTAAGAGGCAACGGATGATCATTCACCGTCAAGCTCAGCGAGGAGGGTCCGATGCTCGAGTCGTGCTGGGTGGTCATGAGGCGAAAGAGCGACTGGTCCATGAACGCCTTGAAGATAATTGAGCCGTGCGTCAGCGTCGTGTTGATGAGCACGTTGTAGCCGAAGACGTTGTTGTCCACGTCTGCGTGGATGAGGTATCCACCGAACTGGTCCGCGATCTCTTCGGTGTACGCTCGACTGAAAATCTTCTCGCTCAGTCTGAGCTGGTAGCCTGTCGCGTCGGTCGCGTTGATGGTCGGGTCGTTGTAGACGACGTCGAAGACGGTAGGCGAGTCGCTCGAGTACGGCGGGTTGCCGATATCACTCTGGCTGAGCGTCACGATGGATGCGCCGGAGAAGTAGTCGCTGCCCAGCGCATTCTCGCACCACTGGCCGGAGCTCTGCTCACAGAAACTTGGTAGCAGCACTTCGCCAGCTTGGGAATTCAACTTGGACAACGTCAGCGCCATGAACGGGTCGTTGTTCGTGATCCCAGCAGCCTTCAGGATGGACAAACCGAAGATGAGCCACACTACCGGCAGCAACAAGCCCACCCCGAACAATTTCTTGTCCCTCCTGGCCATCCGGAACCGCTTCTGGATCATCGCCATCAGTTGCGTGACGAACACCGAGTGCAGACCGCCCACCGGCAACGAACTTCCTTGTCGATCAAGCCCGTAGTAGCAATTCTCCGCCGCCTTGTCGCCGACAATGGGGAGGCTGTCTTGCGGAGCTACGACGTGTTGCTTCACTCGGTTCTGCAGCGTGTGCTGCTGCTCCTCGTCGGACTCCTCGGCCACCTTGATGAACACCTCCTCCATCGTCGTCACTGAAATGCCGTACGACAGCACCGCCAGCTTCTCCAGACTCTCATCCAGCTTGTGGAACATCTGTGGGAAGAGCGACGAGCTGTCGAGAGGTAGCTGGAAGGCGATCTCCGTGCCCACGTTGCTCAGCACAGTGCTGGACGGGATGTAGCGCCTGACAAAGTTGATCACGTTCGCGTCGTCGCAGCGCTCCTCCTTGACGATGGTCAAGTTGTAGCCCACGCCGAAGCGGTTCTTGAGGAACAGCGCCGACCCGCAGCATCGCAGCTCGCCCTCGGCCATGATGGCGATACGGTCGCCCAGGATGTCGGCTTCGTCCATGAAGTGCGTCGTGAGCACCATCACGCGGTCCTGGCGGTTGGCCATCAGGATCTCCCACGTGCTGCGGCGCGAGTACGGGTCCATTCCGGAGGTCGGTTCGTCCAGGAACACGAGCGAGCTGTCGCCCAGCAACGAGATCGCCACCGACAGCTTCCGCTTCATACCTCCGGACAGAGCACTGGAAATCGTGTCGCGCTTGTCCACGAGTCCGACCTCGCGGATCTTGGCCGTGACCTCGTCCTTCAACTCTTCGCCCCGATAGCCCTTGATGCGAGCGTAGAACTCGAGGTGGTCTTGCACGGACAGCTCCGGGTACAGTACGTCGTGCTGGAAGCAGATGCCGAGCGACTCGCGGAGCTCGTCCATGTCTTCCCGCAGCGACAGTCCGTGGAAGGTGGCGTCGCCTGCGGTCGGGGGCGTCACACCCGTGAGCATGGAGATCAGAGTCGTCTTGCCTGCCCGTTGTGGCCGAGCAGACATGTGATCTGGCCCGAGTACATGCTGATATGCAGCCCCTTCACAGCCTCCTTTTGCCACCGGGGACTTGGAACACCTTCCGAAGACCCTGCACCGACAGCGCCTCACCTGTCTGTTCCTGGTCCTTCAAGTCGGCGCTCACCTGCTCGACGTTGGGGTTCACCTCCACTTCCAATGCAGCTGCGTCTTCGTCCGTGCTTGCCGTGGCGGCGGACTTGCGGAACTTCATCCAGTACGACGGACGCAGCGGGAAGTACCATTTCTCGGGAGTGCCGTACTCCTTCGGGATGGCCTTCTCAAAGTACAATCCGAGCAGCGTGTACACGATGGTGTCGAGGGCGAAGTAGTAGAGCGCCGTGGAGAAGCGGAAGTTTTGATGGGGTCGGAAGCGCTGGCGAACGAGATGCCGACGCCCGACGTTTCCGACGACGCGAGCGAGTTGACCCCGAAGACGAGCGCTGCCGGTGCCAAGATGCAGACCGCGTTCTTGGACGACTCCGCCGACGAGTCGTTGAACCCCGCCGTGACGCCGTACATGACGAAGAAGAGGATGAAGCCGACGTAGACGCCCGTGCGCGACCGCGAAAACATGGTGCTGATCATGAAGGCGAAGGCCAGCACGCTGAGACTGAAGAGGAAGAAGAAGAGGAACAGCAGCAAGGCGCTCGAGTTCGGGAACAGCTCGGCCACGGCCGCGATCGTCTGGAGCACGCAGCTCACGAACAATATGACGATGTACGTGATGAACCAGGAGATGACGATGCTGGACTCCTTGACGCCCAGGATCTTCATGAGCTCTCGCGAGCGCGTCTCCCTCTCGGACATGAGACCGACGAGGATCTTGGACAGCGGGTGCAGGTACGTGAGGATGAAGAAGATGGGGAAAGCGTCAGTGATCGAGTCGTAGAAGGACGAGGACGTGAACGTGTCGATGGGGAACGGCGTGGTGAGCGCTCCGAGGTACGGCTGCGGTGCCTGACGTAGCGGGGTCAGCAGCGCTTCGAGCGTGTCGTTATCGAGCTGCAGGTTGGCAGTGCTGCTGAGCGCAGACGACTCGCCAAGCAGCTGATTAGACAAGAGGTCGGCGTACTTGGTGGCGGGGTCGTTGACGATGGTCTCCAGAAGACGGGAGTCCAGGTCGGTCGAGGACACTGCAGTAGACGCATTGATCTGGCACGCGCCCGTCGTGGACTTGGTGCTCGCGTCCCAGTCCGGCAGGCAGTTGACAAAGCGCGTGACGAGCGTCTGCAGCGTCATGAAGCCGTTGGTGGTGTACTGCTGGTAGTCGGTCGTCTCGAGCTTGCGGGTGAACGAGTCCCAGACGGAGGCGCCGTCGACTGTCTGGGGGATGTATCGGTTGTCGTTGCTGTTCCCGACGTAGGTCGAGTTGAGTCGCAGCGAGTACTCGATGGACGAAGGCTGGCCGATGGCGTCGCTACTGGTCGGGTATTGCGTGAAGACGATGGCGCCGAAGATACGAGGTTTGTCTGCCGTCTCGGCGTAGCCCGAGGACTCGACGTAGCTCTCGAGGTCGTCCTCAGTGTCGAAGAAGACGGTGCTGTCCTCGAAGGACGGGATGACGAGCTGCGACTGCGACGCGTTGGCCGAGGCGCTGCCGTTGACGACCACCGTCGGGTACCACCGCTTCATGGTCTCGAAGAAGTAGTTGCGCGTGAAGGCGTCGTCGGGGGCGATGGCGATCTTGAAGGGCGACACGCGGCCCTCGCACTCGGCCGGCAGCACGTAGGGCGACGACGCGTTGAGACTGACGCGGCCGCCGAGACTCATCTCGCGCTCGCAGATGGAGCGGTTCTCGGCCGTGAAGGTCTTCATGAGTCGCCCGTAGTCGAACGAGTGGAAGCCCAAGTGCAGCAGCAGCCCCGAGCGTGGACTCGGGCGTGGCGAACAGGGGTGGTGTCCTGGCCCACGAGGGACCAGCCGGCGGGGTTGAAGAGGTTGTAGGACGTGGTGCCGGTGGTGAAGCCTGGGGGCACGGTCTTGTCGCTGGTGGTGGTGCGCACGATGTCCATGACGGCGATGAAGAGCACGGGCGTGATGATCTCGAAGAGCAGCGCCACGGGGTGTTTGCGCTTGAGCAGCCAGTTCTTGCGCAGCAGCACCGGCACGAAGCGGAGGTGGCTTGAGCGCTTCTTTGGCGGCGGCGACGGCGCCGCATTCACCGGCAGGAGCCGCTCCATGACGAGTTAGTTTAGCACTGACGTGCTGATGTGTTGGTTGGAGCGCAAGTTGCGGAATGAGGTGCCGTGGACGAGAATCTTGAGCGCCATTGACGTTCCGCCGTACCCACTGCGTCGAGTCAGCTCAATGGTCGCCTATCACCTACATTCTTGTTAGTGGTGCTTGTGTAAGGCAGAGGACGCAGGGAAGGTTGCTTGGCGTTGGTCTCGTCGAGCCACCGCTGTCCTCTGCTGGATATTCTTCAGCCGGTCGAAGATGACGAGTACACCGAGCCTTATCCATGGCGCAAGGCCCGATCACCGATCGGCGATCAGCCTGAGGTTGGTGATCAAACCCCTTGAGACGAGATCACTGTTGTAGATGCAACCTGCTGCTTTCCGCGCGTGGGGAGCCTTTGCTTTTGCCGCCGCTGGATTTGCGACGCAACCGACTACACTGTAGTCCAGCGTGGCATCCTGTATCTCGCCGCCTGGGGTAATGATTACCCCGGTAAACAACCAAAGAAGCTCGAACGAGCGACTCATATCAACAACATCGTGCGTAGTGACGGCTAAAGGGGCTAGTAGGACACTAACGAAGTCGCCTTCCTCGCCGGACAAAGCAAACCGTTCGAAGCGTGCAAAAATAACATTTAAAAAATATATATATTTTGCTGAGCTCTTAAGTGACTACCTGGTCTGCAAATGACTACCTGGTATGCAACATGCTATCGTACCACCGTCACAGTCAGGGATGGTTTTGGACGACTTCTGAATCCTTCTGAAGTCTTTCGCAAAACGTCAAAATCCGTGCAGAATGCAAAACTGTCTAAAACTGCCAATGAGGATATTGTACTCTATTGAATAAGTTTTTCGGAGCAACGAGTCAATGACCCCGTGAGGATCAGCTTGATGTACGCCACTGTCGCGCTTGCTGATGGCGACGATCCTGCGCGTGATACACTCCACGGCCTTCACTTTTCCATTGGCGCGGTTCCCGTTCGGCACGCTGGTCAGCAAATACGACCGCCACCCCATGTTCATGGTGATGCTCGTCATCTTCCTCTTCGGTTTGGCCTTTTGGTACTTCAGCTTGAACGTCACGTTCACCACGTTCGCTCGGATCATCTCGGGTATCGACCTGGCGACGAGCTGTCCGTGGCCTCCTCGCTCGTGCAGGAGCGGTCCCCCAAGAAGCCGCTCGGCAAGGTCATTGGGCTGCTCGTGTCGACTTGGGCCGTCGGCTGTATGCTGGCTGTCGTTATGGCCTTCAGCGCCCCGCTACGCATCGGCTGGCGCAATACCTTCTTCATCTGCCGCTCGCCCGTGCTGTACGGGATCGCCATCTGCCTGTACATCCCCGAGTCATGGCCAGCGTCGACCGCTACGATGAGGCCGTGGCAATCGTCGAGTCCATCGAGCGCGCGCACGGACTAGAGCCGAACGACCCCAAGACGAAGTTCGAGACGGGTGATACTGCCGCAGTGGCTGCTGCACCGCGTATGCCCGAGTCGCACATCAAGCACATCGTTATGTTGTTCCAGCACCAGTTTCGAGTGCGCACCAGCGTGCTGTGGGCGCTGTGGTTCGTCATATTCATGTCGTACGCCATCTTCATCCTCCCGCCCATACTGATCACGAGGCTCCTCGTATTCAGTGCCAAGGCCCATGGGCGGGCTTGTGGTAATGATCTGTGTACTAGGAACGACCGCGACCCGAGTACTTGTCATACGAGGACAGCACACAGGCCCAGCGTCACTGGACGGGCACTGCTTGATACTGTTGCAGGGGTGAAGATGAGCAAGTCGGCTGTGTAGGTGAGTCTGGGCAGTCTGCAGGAGGTGAACCTGGTGATGGATACGTGTGAATACCGTCTCGGCATCGTACACCTAGGCATCGCGGGAGACGCAGACGAAGGCCCCCGCTCAGACAGCTGTGAAATAGGCAAACGAGATGTAGTTGGTTCGTGACGGATACCAGAGCTGCTGTCTGTTCACGAATGTTGAATGGAGCATCAACCAAATCATTACTATTTAATTATCATCGACACTTTCAGGGCACGACTGATGGCGCGCAAGATCAACTTCATCCTTCTTTATCGTGCCGTAATTGATGTAGATATATGCAAGCATCTCAACTTTTTCAACTGAGAGTCTGTTCCTTCTCTTCGAGTGGATGTGATCAAATATACTCCAGGCTCTTACGCTAGCTGCCGATGAAGTGGGGATGGCAAAAACAAATTCAGCAATTCTCGTCAGCAGCGGAAAATCCTGGCTTCTATTGGCGCTCCAGTAGTCACGTGGGGTTGACTGAGAATATTGATCCCGTACGGATGCACCACCACGCTGCTTCCAACTTTTAAATTTTAGGATTTCTGCGGTCAGTTTGGGGTCGTTGGATATCGTCGTTAGACCACACCTCTTCGCCATTTGAAGTATTTGTCTGTCGACTTTGTCTTTGTCGTTGCCAACAAAGTCATCCAGGTTTGTCGATGGGTCGAGCATGAATGCAATGGACATTGAGTTTGTGTGAACGTACCTTCAGCGATTCTTGATTTTCTCTTGAACGAAGTGTTGCAGCTCAGTAGCTTCAATTGCGTTAAGCTTCTCGTAAATGCCCCCGACTGCAATCTCTCGTCATCCGGAGTCGTACTTTCGAGCTCAGCGTCATCTGCTTCGGTCTCAGCGGTGTTACTCAGCAGTTCGAGGCCATCTTGTGCAACCGACCCCTCATCTGCATTTGGATTAGTATTTTCATCTTGTTCGACTGTACTTGTTTCCTCCTCCGGTGAGGTGACACCGAACGCAGCATGATATCGTAGCCACCGAAACCATTTATAAACTCCCGACACAAATATGTTGTCTGCTTCCAGGTACTTCAACGCTTTAATAATGGGGTCAAGTAAACGCACAACGAGCGCTAAATTAACCCAGAACTTATCGTCACGAACCAATGACATCAAGAAATCTAGTTTTTCTTGCGCGGTGCTGTTCCTCGATACCTATCCCGAAATTGCTCGTACTCTGGACTCACAAATAGTTTTTCAAGTATTTCGCGATTATCCATCACATTCACCAAGCAGTTAAACACTGAGTACCAGCGAGCCGAGACGGGTAGCACCAAATTTCGTGCTCCTACACCAATTCGACGGACGCCGTCCCGTAGACGCTTAAATTCATCCAGTAAAGCCAGGTGATCACGAACAAATCGAGTAAGTGCGACCGCTATGGAATGAATAGCTTTGATCGCCGGAAACTTACAGATATCCTTCATGAGTAAGTTGAGCACGTGAGCAGAGCATCCACCACTGACCACATTCCGTCTTGATTGTAAACGGTGTGTAGCGCTCCTCATGTTTGTCGCATTATCAGTGACAACAGCAACAACCTTTGCTGAGGCTTGGCATTCAATGTCCTCAATAACTTTCTCAATTTCTTGCGCCATGTAGTTTGCTGTGTGTTGTTGTGATTTCGTTGACCACGACGACCAAAATACCGCCGGCATCTCTGGAGCTACAACTATGAAATTAATAATACTGGAGCTGTTGGTATCGCTCCACCCATCCGTGACGAGAGACAGATACACCTGTTTGTTGATCTGCTTGACCACGTGGCTACGGTGAATTTGGTCTCGTACTCGCTTCAAAAGCACATTGCTCATCTTACGCCTTGATGGTAGCTTCAACGACGGTGCAACCATAGCAAAAAGTCCTGGAAGACCTTCGCCTCCACGAGAATAAACGGTAGCGCGCACACAAAAGACTCGAGCTAGCGCCATCTCAAAGTCGTCTTGATTAAGGGCTTGCGGTTTAGGCTGTTCGACCACCATTAGTGAGGCTGTGTCAGGAGCTGGAGCCGGCCTCGATTGCAAAGAGATCTGAATATCTCTCAAAACTGCAGGGCACTCTTTTGTGAGGTGCTTTAGCAAGTTCCCACTTGGCTTGCCATTTTTCTTAAGCCGATGGCAATATCTGCAACGACCGTTCTTCTTTCCATTCTCTTCCTCAATAGTATAGTGCTGCCAAATACCCAGACGTGGACGGCCAATAATTGCTGGTGGTGTCGAGGGTTGTCGCAACGGAGCTGGAGACCGTGGAGGCCTGGTTGATCCGGGCTGCGGCGAGTAAGTCACCTGCCGTGGAGTCCGTAATGGTCGCCTAGTTGCAGCCGGCAATTGAGAAGACTGCTGAGGTGAACCACGCATGGAATACGGGCTAAAACGAGGCGATCGCCTCGGCATCGGAGATTGCTCGGTATGGTTTCTTGGGCGTGAAGCACTCGATACCAATGGAGATGATACTGTCGAGGGCGGGGAAGCGCTACTAGCGTGCTGCTGCGGCGGCTCAGAGCTGTCAGTGGTCATGGCGATCCTTTGGTTTTCTTCAATGATCGAGGAAAGATCGCCATCGGTGGCTTTACTTCCAAAGTCACTTCGGAAGTGTTTTGAATTTTAGGTCGTTCTAAACATTCTTTATTCGTCCAATTCAAAACCATCCCTAGTCACAGTGAGGATCCACCGCGTAGCAAGCACACCAAGCCTCGAGTCTCTGTCGATGGCCGCCATGTTCCCGTCCATGGGCGGCATGAACCCTACGTACCCGTCGCAGGGGCCTCCTCCAGGGGCATGCCCCTCCGCCAGGTGGCAACCGGGCGCCCCTCGCGGCCTCGCCGGTGGCAGCAACCCCAACTACTTCACGGACAAGAAGAAGGGCGAAGTCAACGAGCTCAAAAATGTGCGTATCAATAAGAGTATAGCTTGGCATACACATCAAGTAAAGACTAACGTATGCTATTGCCAGCTCCTACGCGAAGTGACCGTCGAGAAGGACGTCAAGCGCAAGCGCGAGATCATCAAGAAGGTCATCGCCTACATAACGTTGGGGATCGACGTCTCCAGGCTCTTCAGTGAGATGGTGTTGTGCGTAGACACCAAGGACCTCATCTCCAAGAAGATGGTATACCTGTACCTGACCAACTACGCGCAGAAGAACTCGGAGCTGGCCATCATGTGCATCAACACGCTGCTCAATGACTGCCGCAATGAGGATCCCATGGTGCGCGGCCTGGCACTGCGCTCGCTGTGTTCTCTTCGACTAGATTCCATTCTTGAGTACATCCACGACCCGCTGCAGGCCTCGCTGACTGACACCAGCGCCTATGTGCGCAAGACCGGCGTGATCGGCATTCTGAAGGTCTACTCTTTGAACCCGGAGATCATTAAGGAGAGCGACATGATCGACACACTGTACAACATGATCCGCGACCGCGACCCGCAGGTGGTCTCCAACTGCCTCGTGGCGTTGAACGAGATCATGGCGGACGAAGGAGGCATCGCCATCAACCAGCCCATTGTGCTGCACCTGTTGAGTCGGATCTCGGACTTCAACGAGTGGGGGCAGTGCAATATCCTGCAGATCGTGGCGAAGTACAAGCCCACGGGCCCGGACGAGGTGTTCACGATCATGAACACGTTGGAGCAGTGTCTACGTGTGTCCAACAGCGCCGTGGTGCTGGGCACGGCCAAGTGCTTCTTCAACCTGACGCAGTCTCGGGGCATGGAGCAGATCCAGGACCAAGTGTACGAGCGTATGCGTCAGCCTCTGCTGACTCTGATGGCCGGCGGCAGTCACGAGATCAACTTTTGCGTGCTGCACCACATTCTGCTGCTCGTTGGCAAGAAGCCGCACGTGTTTAGCCGCGACTACCGACAGTTCTACAACCGCTACAATGAGCCCACACACGTCAAGTACGTGAAGATTGACGTTCTGGCGCTTGTTGCTGACGGCAGCAACGTCGGCGACATTATCACGGAGCTCAGCGAGTACGTCACGGACGTCGACCAGGAACTGGCGCGTCGTGCCATTCGCGCTATTGCGGATATTGCTGTCAGCAGCAACCTGTCTGTGAACACGGTGCCTCAACAGTACCAGGGCAATGCGCCGGACGCGTACGGCCAGCAGGCGGCCGAGCAGCTCGTAGAACAGATGCAGGACCACATCATGGATACAATGGTGGACTTCTTGGAGCTAGATCTCGACTACGTGCGCGACGAGAGTCTTGTGGTCATGAAAGATCTGCTGCGGAAGTACCCGGACAAGCGTCACGATGTGTTGCCCGTGCTGCCGCGGATCATCGGCGCTGTGGAGCAGCCTGCTGCTAAGGCTGCAGTCGTCTGGATGCTGGGTGAGTTTGGTCAAGATTTACGCCGTGCGCCGTACGTCCTGGAGAAGCTCATCGATGAGTTCAGCGACGAGGCTGCACCGAGCGTGCTGTTGGAGCTGCTGGCTTCGACGATGAAGCTGTTCTTTAAGCGTCCTCCTGAGATGCAGAGCATGCTCGGTCGATTGCTGCAGTCTGCTATCAACGACTCGAACCACCAGGATGTGCGAGACCGCGCTTTGCTCTACTACCGACTGCTTGAGCAGCAATCAACCGAGCAGGCGGCTGCTATCGTCGCTCAGTTCCGCACTGAAGAGACGGTTGGCGTGTTCGCCGAGTCGATCGAGACGGACCTCAAAGACAAACTCTTCCAGGAGTTCAACTCGCTTGCCGTAGTGTACAACAAGCCCAGCGAGCTGTTCGTTTCGCCTTCGCATATGGCAGGCGTCACTGCCCCCTCGACGACGAAGAGGACGAAAACGAAGAGGAGGACGACGAAGGTGACTACGACAACGGCCCACAGCCTCCGCAGCAGCAACAACAGCAGCAACAGCGCAACTCTGCGCCGCCCCCGCAGCAGGCAGCTCCTAGTATGGATCTGCTGGACATGGACTTTTCTGCATCGAGCGGACCGCCACCGCCTGGCGCTGGACCGGCCTTTCCGTTGGTACCAAACCCGGTAATGGACGCCGGCGCGTTCCAAAGTCATTGGGGAGTCGGCCTGTGGTGTCCGAGGTGGTCGTGCAGCTGCCGACTTTGCCTCCGCAGAACGAGCTGGAGCAAGCGTTCGCTTCGCGCGGCATCGTCACAATGGCGTCTGGCGACGTGGGTCCGCAGTACAAATTCTTCTTCTACGCGCAGGACATGCAAGGTCGCTTCTTCTTGTCCGAGACGCTTGTGGAGAAGTCCGACGGCACGCTGCGCGCCACCATTAAGGGCGAAGACGAGGCCTCGGGAGCGCAATTTGCGGACCTCATGCGCCGCGTGCTCTTTGGCTAGGCAGGTCTAGAAGGAGGCAAAGAGAGTTGCTTTGCCTCTCCGATGCCCAGAATTGTGACGTGATACACTTTTGCACAAGTTTGGCTGCAGTTACCGTTGTCCACTGGTTGATCGTCGAGTGGCAAAAGGCAATCGAACCTTTTGATTGCCCTGAGCCATGATTACTACGACGCCAAACATGCAATGCTAAACGCCAAACGCTGAAGTTCACCTGCACTCACTCTCTAATTTGCTTCCGAGGCAACAGTGCTACCTGCAATGGAGCAGCTACTGCCGCCACCGTCACAGCCGCCAAAGCAGCGCTCAAGCCACCTCCGCTTCGTGCCGGTGCTGCTGCGCAAGAACTGGCTGCTCAAGCGCAAACACCCCGTGGCGCTGCTCTTCGAGATCATCACGCCCGTGCTCTTCATCACCGTCATGGACATCGTGCGCACCACCACCAGCGACAAGACCGTGCCCCCAGGCTTCACCACCGGCACCACGTCCTACAACCTCTTCAACCCCGCCGGCTGGTCCCTCGTGGGCCAGGACACCACCCCTGTTCGCCACGCCCGAGTCCACGCTCTCGGGGCTGCTGCTGCACTTGGGCTTCCACTCGTTCGACTACGGGCGACTCATGAAGACCTTCACGGCCGAGAACCGCTCCATCTGCGAGCGCGAGATGAGTCTCGGCGGCCGCGTCAGTCTCAACGCGTCGTCGCCCTACGTGCTGCCGGCCGAGTGCGAGGGCCGCGTGTCGCCCTTCAAGATCGCCATCGCCCCCGACGACGCCTTCACGCGCAACTACTTCTTCGAGACCATGAAGCGGTGGTACCCGACGGTGGTCGTCAACGGCAGCGCCTCGGCCAACGCGTCGCAGTCGCAGCTCGTCATCCCGTCCTTCGAGGACAGCACCGTCTTCTTCGACACTGAGGACGACCTCGAGAGCTACGTCGAGTCCTCGGGCTACGCCGAGACGGCAGACAAACCTCGTATCTTCGGCGCCATCGTCTTCACGCAGTACCCGACCAGTAGCGACGCCATCGGCCAGCCTTCGTCCATCGAGTACTCGCTGCGACTCAACTCGACCTACGTCGGGAACAGCAACGACAACCGATACATCCCCCAGACAGTCGACGGCGCCTCCGTCTGGGACTCGTTCACCCGCAAGCTCGAGACGACCGACTACCAGCAGTACACCACCAACGGCTTCATGACGCTGCAGACGCTCGTCACGCGCTTTGTCAACTGCCTGCCGGACTGGGACGCGAGCACCAAGTCCACGACGGGCGCGTGCCAGATCAATGCGTCCACTGCAGTGTCCTCGACCGACCTGGACTCCCGTCTTCTGGAGACCATCGTCAACGACCCCGCCACCAAGTACGCCGACCTCTTGTCTAATCAGCTGCTTGGCGAGTCGTCTGCGCTCAGCAGCACTGCCAACCTGCAGCTCGATAACGACACGCTCGAAGCGCTGCTGACCCCGCTACGTCAGGCACCGCAGCCGTACCTCGGAGCGCTCACCACGCCGTTCCCCATCGACACGTTCACGTCCTCGTCCTTCTACGACTCGATCACTGACGCTTTCCCCATCTTCTTCATCCTCACGTACCTGCACCCGCTGTCCAAGATCCTCGTCGGTCTCATGTCCGAGAGGGAGACGCGCTCGCGAGAGCTCATGAAGATCCTGGGCGTCAAGGAGTCCAGCATCGTCATCTCCTGGTTCATCACGTACATCGTCATATTGTTCGTGAGCTGCGTGCTCCAGACGATCGCGGCCGTGGCCGAGCTGTTCCCGAACTCGAGCGCCTTGCTGCTGTTCCTCTTCTTCTTCCTCTTCAGTCTCAGCGTGCTGGCCTTCGCCTTCATGATCAGCACCATGTTTTCGCGGTCGCGCACGGGCGTCTACATCGGCTTCATCCTCTTCTTCGTCATGTACGGCGTCACGGCGGGGTACGATGACTCGTCGGCGGAGTCGTCCAAGAACGCGGTCTGCATCTTGGCACCGGCAGCGCTCGTCTTCGGGGTCAACTCGCTCGCGTCGTCGGAAACGTCGGGCGTCGGCATCTCGTTCGCCAGCGCTTCCGACCCCATCAAAAACTTCCGCTTCTCCACGGCGCTCTACTACTTCGCCCTCGACACCATCGTGTACACGCTGCTCGGATTGTACTTTGAGAAGGCCATCCCGAAGGAGTACGGCACTCCCGAGAAATGGTACTTCCCGCTGCGTCCGTCGTACTGGATGAAGTTCCGCAAGTCCGCCGCCACGGCAAGCACGGACGAAGACGCAGCTGCATTGGAAGTGGAGGTGAACCCCAACGTCGAGCAGGTGAGCGCCGACTTGAAGGACCAGGAACAGACAGGTGAGGCGCTGTCGGTGCAGGGTCTTCGGAAGGTGTTCCAAGTCCCCGGTGGCAAAAGGAGGCTGTGAAGGGGCTGCATATCAGGATGTACTCGGGCCAGATCACATGTCTGCTCGGCCACAACGGGGCAGGCAAGACGACTCTGATCTCCATGCTCACGGGTGTGACGCCCCCGACCGCAGGCGACGCCACCTTCCACGGACTGTCGCTGCGGGAAGACATGGACGAGCTCCGCGAGTCGCTCGGCATCTGCTTCCAGCACGACGTACTGTATCCGGAGTTGTCCGTGCAAGACCACCTCGAGTTCTACGCTCGCATCAAGGGCTATCGGGGCGAAGAGTTGAAGGACGAGGTCACGGCCAAGATCCGCGAGGTCGGACTCGTGGACAAGCGCGACACGATTTCCAGTGCTCTGTCCGGAGGTATGAAGCGGAAGCTGTCGGTGGCGATCTCGTTGCTGGGCGACAGCTCGCTCGTGTTCCTGGACGAACCGACCTCCGGAATGGACCCGTACTCGCGCCGCAGCACGTGGGAGATCCTGATGGCCAACCGCCAGGACCGCGTGATGGTGCTCACGACGCACTTCATGGACGAAGCCGACATCCTGGGCGACCGTATCGCCATCATGGCCGAGGGCGAGCTGCGATGCTGCGGGTCGGCGCTGTTCCTCAAGAACCGCTTCGGCGTGGGCTACAACTTGACCATCGTCAAGGAGGAGCGCTGCGACGACGCGAACATGATCAACTTTGTCAGGCGCTACATCCCGTCCAGCACTGTGCTGAGCAACGTGGGCACGGAGATCGCCTTCCAGCTACCTCTCGACAGCTCGTCGCTCTTCCCACAGATGTTCCACAAGCTGGATGAGAGTCTGGAGAAGCTGGCGGTGCTGTCGTACGGCATTTCAGTGACGACGATGGAGGAGGTGTTCATCAAGGTGGCCGAGGAGTCCGACGAGGAGCAGCAGCACACGCTGCAGAACCGAGTGAAGCAACACGTCGTAGCTCCGCAAGACAGCCTCCCCATTGTCGGCGACAAGGCGGCGGAGAATTGCTACTACGGGCTTGATCGACAAGGAAGTTCGTTGCCGGTGGGCGGTCTGCACTCGGTGTTCGTCACGCAACTGATGGCGATGATCCAGAAGCGGTTCCGCATGGCCAGGAGGGACAAGAAATTGTTCGGGGTGGGCTTGTTGCTGCCGGTGGTGTGGCTCATCTTCGGTTTGTCCATCCTGAAGGCTGCTGGGATCACGGACAACGACCCGTTCATGGCGCTGACGTTGTCCAAGTTGAATTCCCAAGCTGGCGAAGTGCTGCTACCAAGTTTCTGTGAGCAGAGCTCCGGCCAGTGGTGCGAGACTGCGCTGGGCAGCGACTACTTCTCCGGCGCATCCATCGTGACGCTCAGCCAGAGTGATATCGGCAACCCGCCGTACTCGAGCGACTCGCCTACCGTCTTCGACGTCGTCTACAACGACCCGACCATCAACGCGACCGACGCGACAGGCTACCAGCTCAGACTGAGCGAGAAGATTTTCAGTCGAGCGTACACCGAAGAGATCGCGGACCAGTTCGGTGGATACCTCATCCACGCAGACGTGGACAACAACGTCTTCGGCTACAACGTGCTCATCAACACGACGCTGACGCACGGCTCAATTATTTTCAAGGCGTTCATGGACCAGTCGCTCTTTCGCCTCATGACCACCCAGCACGACTCGAGCATCGGACCCTCCTCGCTGAGCTTGACGGTGAATGATCATCCGTTGCCTCTTACCGCTGAAAACACCGCGCTCTTCTCGGCGTACATCTCCTTCGCTGCCGTGCTGTTCATCGTGATCTCCTTCTCTTACTATCCGGCATCCATTGTGGTGATGCTGGTCCGAGAGAGGTCTCCAGACCACAACTCCAAGCACCAGCAACTGGTATCCGGCGCTAACATCAACGCGTTCTGGACTGCGAACTTCATTTGGGACTATTCCGTCTACCTGATCCCCGCCGTCATCGCGCTGGCCTTGTTCCAGGCCTTCGACGTGAGCGCGCTAACAGGATCCAGCTCGTGTCAAACGTGCACCGACTCGACGTTCATTGCCGTGATCGTGCTGGTGCTGCTGTTTGGGCTGGCGATTTGTCCCCACGCGTACTGCTGGTCGTACGTGTTTACCGATCCGGCGTCTTCGCAGACGTACATGATCCTCATCAACTTCGTGCTGGGGCTCGCTCTGATGATCGTTTCCTTCGTGATGCAAGTCATCAACAGTACGGAGAGTGTGGATGACGGGCTGCAGTTCATTTGGCGCTTCTCACCACTGTTCTGTCTTGGCCGAGGCTTGCTGAATCTGACCATCATAGAGATCACGTACACTGGCGGATCTGAGACAGACAATGCGCCCTCGAAGGACCCATTCGCGCTGGATAACACAGGGTACGAGATCATCTACTTGATCTTGGACGCGGTCATCTACTTCGCTCTCGCCGTGGCCATCGACTACGGTTTGACGTTCCCGAAGATCAAAGCCTCGATGTCCAAAGACCCTGACATCCCAGTGGAGCATGGCGAGATTGATGAAGACGTCGGAGCTGAAGCGGAGCGCGTCCTGAACGGCGGAGCTGACAACGACATGATCAAGCTGCAAGACCTCCGCAAGGTCTACCCCAAGGGAGAGAAGGTGGCTGTGCAGGACCTGTCGTTCGGTCTCAAGCAGGGCGAGTGCTTCGGCTTCCTCGGAATCAACGGCGCTGGCAAGACCACGACGATGAAGATGCTGACGGGTGATATCGTGCCGACTTCCGGCAGGGCGACTCTCAGCGGCTTCGACATCATGACGCAGCAAGTGGAAGTCCGGCGGCAGATCGGATACTGTCCGCAGTTCGACGCGCTGATCGATCTCTTGACGGTTCGCGAGCACCTGGAGCTGTTTGCCAAAATCAAGGGCGTCTCGAGTGCGGATCTGGACGACGTGGTGCATCAGAAGATGGAGCAATTGAACCTGACGACGTTCGAAAACAAACTGGCGGGCAGTTTGAGCGGCGGCAACAAGCGCAAGCTGTCGGTGGCCATCGCGATGATCGGCGGGCCGAAGATCCTGTTCCTCGACGAGCCGTCCACCGGCATGGACCCGGTCTCGAGACGGTTCATGTGGGACGTCATCTCGGAGATCTCGACGTACAACAAGGAGTCAACAGTGGTGCTGACGACGCACAGCATGGAGGAGTGCGAGGCGCTGTGCACGCGCGTCGGCATCATGGTCGGTGGCGAGCTCAAGTGTCTCGGCAGCGTGCAGCACCTGAAGAACCGCTTCGGCGACGGTCTCATGTTCGACGCCAAGCTGCAGACGCCGTCAGCGGAAGGCGTGGCAGCGCTTGCGTCGCGCTATTTCGCCTGGCACTCGCATCGGCAAAGGCGAGCTCGAGGAGAAGTGCCGACTGCTGGGCAACGCCTCGTGGTTCGAGAAGATCGACAACACGCACCCGACCGGACACACGATCGCCAACCTGGCCAAGCGCGACGGGTACGTCTTGGCGAGCAGCTTTGCCGCGTGGTGGATCACCGAGACCCAGTTCGAGAACGTGGCGGCGTTCCTGAAGGAGAACTTTGGGTCGATCGAGGTGCTGGAGCGGCGCCACGACTCGTGCTGGTTCAAGATCTTCGACCAGCAGGACCGCAACGTCGACCTGCGTCTATCGCATGTGTTCGACCTGGTGGAGAACGCCAAGACGCAGCTGTCGATCCGCGAGTACAGCGTCTCGCAGACCACGTTGGAGCAGATCTTCAACGCCTCCGCGAGCCAGCAGTAAACGATGAATAAACCAGGTAAAATGGACAGGAAGCACCTAGAAATTGTTGGCCTTTGATCTTGTTCAGCCGTTGGTTTTATCCCAAGCACACTGTTAAATAAACAGTGTTAAGGAGCTGATTGAGTGGACCCAACACTCCAAAATTCTCTAATCGCGCTTTGCATCATGCTCGGCATTGGCCAGACATCAGCCTCTGCGTACATCTGCCGGCTGCAGAATTGTAGAGCACTGACAAATGTCGCCAAATCCCTGTCTCGCTCGCTCTCGTGCTTTCGCTCCACAGTTGCTGCAGTAAGGCCCACAAACTCTCCCCAACCGGCGACACAGTTTTGGCGCGCTGCAGAATAGCAACCAGCCCGAAAGGAAATAAGTCGTGCGTGATATCCATATCTGAGCTCTCCGGCCTCTCGGTAGTCGACAAGTACTGTTCGTGGTTCAACTTCAGTTTCCACGTCAGAACACAAGCCAATAAATTGAACAAGGCGCGGCGTTTGAAAGCGTCTGAAGGGCTCTGATCAGTTGATGAGCTCAACGATCGGCTGAAGACATCAACAACATCTAGTAGCGCAGAAGTAATTTCCCCGCCCGGGTATGTGTCGCAATCACAGCTCCGACCTGAGCAACAAGCGGATACAAGTAGGTATTAACGTCTTTCTCGTCAGTCCACTCGACGAAGTCGTGGCGCAAAACCCACTGAAAAAGCAAAGACGCCTCTCGCTTCGTGATGACCAGCACGTTCAGACGCACAAGCTCGACTACAAAAACAGTCTTTCTCCACCAACTCCACATCGACTTGGATGTTGTTGTTGGAACCAGGAAGGTGTCCGCTACCGGTACGCTACGCTCACCATAGTCCACCTTCGACAGCACACGAGTGGCAAACGTTCGCACAAAAACGGAGGCACTCAAGTCGAACGGGAGTTCTGCAACGAACATGTCAATAACAAGTTGGTTGGCCATTTTCGTCGAGCTTTCAGGGATGGCTCGACCTTCTTTGTGGTGAAGAATGTCTCTCAACATGTTGGTCCAGCTATCAAAAAGCAGCGCGCTCGTACTGCTCGACACATCGCGTCGCCAAATATCCGTTAGAACACTAAACACCGTGATCAAAAGTGTTTGCAGCGTGTTCGTTGGCAAACGAGTTGCTGCCTGTGCAACCCCGTTGATCAACTCGGTTTGAATGGTGATACTGACACCTCCAAACCACTCGGGAGAAAATAATTTACCAGCGTAAAGCTCATCACAAGTTCCTTGTGTCACAGCGAATCGAATACAAGCACTAGTGACATCATCCGAGCAGAGTCGAACCAAAACTCGAAGAGTGAGCGACGAGTAGTCCAGTAAGGGCAAGACCGAGCTTGCCCTCGTTAGGCATGCTAATAGGGACGATGCCGTACGTATTGACTCACTACCATCAGCTTGACGGAGCCACTCGAACGTTTTTGTGAGCAAACTCGTCGAAGGAAGGGACCGAACTTCGACGTCAAACGACTTTTCTTCTGGGTAACGTAAAGCCCGTCTGCAGAGTTTGCAATGGCACCAAGCACAGCAGTCGAAACGCCTCGATGAGCCTTGTCTTCTGCCGTTTCCCTTCGCAATACTTTTACGAGTGCTGCAACGATTTCCGTATCAAATCCAACTTCCCTCCCATCTCCCTTTATGAATGCAGTACCAGAAATGAACGATCCTGTAACACCGAAACTCAATCCGAACATATTTGCGACTCCAGCAAGAACTAGCCCCTGTCCAACACGACTCTTAGCAGTGAGGCACTCCACAAGAATCTTGGTGTGATTCTGGACAATGGCGGGGAAGCCTCCAAGCGATTCCAAGTGACATAGTACATGCGTCGCCGCCACGATACAGAAGTTACTGTCTACGCTAGACACTGACGAGCGCTCAGTGCACGTGCTTACAAAATCTTCGAGAACGGACGAGGGCAGTAAATTGAACTTGACACACTGCAGTAGCAGAGGTCCAAGCACGACAGCAATGAAGAGTGCTTCGTTCGTTTCCCACAAAGACGAAAAGAACGAGCGCATATTTTTCAGCCAATTCAGACCGCGAATTGACGGTAAACCCATTACCAAGCGCGATAACCCGATCAGTGATCCCCAGCGCAAAGCACTTACCGATTCTGAGCGATCGTATCCGGTAGTAGTCTTTTCAACTGCCTCGGTCGATTCAAAGTGAGAGAATATCGCGGCTCCAACAGATGATCCAGAGCTATGGGGTCGCTCAATACCACCACGTAGAAATGCAGACAGCATGGTCTCAGCCAGAGGCTTCACTTGCTGCTGCCTCCATTCAGCCACTTCGAAGGTCTCCAGCTCTTCAGTAAACATGTAAACGTTAGCAACGCGACTCAAACCCAGCAGTCCACAAGCACACAGCAGATCGTCTGAAACGTTCTGTGCCAGTTCTGTCAGCATTCGCTGGACATTCTGCAACAGGGAAACGAAGTCGCTGGATCTTTCGCTTGCATCAATTCTCCGTTGGCCTAAAGACAGCTGAAGTGCGACGGCGACATTAATACATGATAACCTGGAATTACGATCACCGCCAGAGAAGACGCGGGCCTGTTCCATGGACAGAGCTAAACGGCGAGATAGTTCCCCAACGGTACCTGCATGGCTGTCTTGCAGCTGTGGGTTACACCAATGCCGGGAAGTGGACAAACGCCCAGCTAATGCACCAGCTGCAAGTGCTCCACCAAGATTGTTCCGAGTATCGTTCAGCAGTGAGCTTGTCAAGTCTGCCGCACCTTCAGAAAATACGCGGAATGCAACGTCAGCGTCGTCAACTCCAACGGGCGTCTTTAGATCCGCCAATTCCTCCAAGGACGCTACGTAAGTAGTCATAAAGCCATTCCAGCCTTCCATTAACAATTGTATGCGCAGAAACATATCACAATTCTCATCAGTGTTAGTCGATACCTCAGATGTCCACGGAAGTTCCATGTGTTGGAGTATAGTTTGGATCGTGTCCACCACCTCATCCAGATTTTGAGTGGCCAGACGAACCAGCTTGTCTTTCCGCTTGACATTTTGCATGTCAATCACGGCCTTTGGTCGGTAAGCCAACAAGAAGCCACTCCAATCGGAGAAGGAGGACCTTTCATACAGCGCTAGCACTTCTGATCTCGATGGTAGAAGAGCCTTCATCTCCTTTGTAGCTGCGGCAGATACAACAGATTGGATGCTCTGCTTCATATCAACTGGGTTAGAAACCGCCGACGCCGTTCGTTGTCCACGCCCAACACCCGCAGTGATCTTTTGCTTTCATGTTCAAGCACCCGTGCCACCAGAGTCTGAATCTCGGCTCGAACGACAGCGTCTTGCTCGTTTTGTAGACGCCGCATCAGATCATCGAGCTGCTCCTCAACTTCCTCTTCTGTCACTTTATCTTCATCGTCACTGTCCAATTCCGCGTTGTCTTCTGGCACAGACAAACCCAACATATCGAGTGGGAAGTTGTTCATCGCCACGTATGCAGCTGCTCGAACACTGGCGATCTCGCTATCAGCAAGTTCCCAGGTTTGATCCAGCAACTTCAACGCGTGCTTTTCGTTTGCCGCGGCTTCAGCGCCGCCTAGCCTGTAAAAGAAACACAGACGTTCCTGAAAGAGTGGTTCATCCGCGGAGGCAATCTTATTCTTGCGCATCTTCTGGGCGATGATCTTGAACGCAACGTAGAAGTCCAAGCAGTCTCCGGCACACAACGCAGCAATGGCATCCATTGCCATAGCAACAACTGTCTCCAGCCCGTCTTCGAGGAATACTTGGATGGTTGAAATAAACTGAACGCCTAACTCGGCGTCTTTCTCGCACAAAGACTTAATTGTAGCCATTTTCACCAAGTGCCGTTCAATATCTTGGTCAACATCCGTGGGCTCCAGCAGCATCGTTTCGAGCCGAGGAAATACGCGCGACTCGCCTCGCCACACTTCGTACATCAAATTCAAAGCCATTGAGCGCATCTTGGGCGTGTTGTTCATACTATCAATAAGACGCAGAACGATCCGCATCGTCTCCGTTGTGGTTGCCGCAAGTGCTGACAACGAATGTAAACACGATGTCATCCACTCCGCGAACTGTTGCGTTGGTGTCGTTTTGGTACGCTGAGAAATAAGGAACACCATACTGGCCACTAATGCTTTCACGGTTTCAGCGCCCCAGAATTTCGAGACGTTGGTGACTTGGCGCTCTAGACATTTAGCAGCGCTATTACGAAAAGATGGCCGGTCGTCGGCCAGCAGAGCCACCAAAATAAGAGCCAGCCATCGATCATTTGAGCCTCCTTTCTTCTGGGTAACGGGATCGGAAGCCTCGTCCTGAAACAGCGAATTCAACCACCCTTGGCAGCATTCTTGGTGACCAACTAGTCGGACGATGGACTGTGCATGAATTGCCGTTTCTGTTGGCGCCACCACATCTTGAGATGGCAGTTGAGGACCGAATTTGTGTATGGACTTAATATCCACAAGTATCTTCAATAGATCTGAGACTACATCGCCATGAACTGATATTAAACACGCCAGGGGTAGCACGAGGATCTCCACGAAAACATGACGAGCGACAGATTTGCCGTCCAGATCATGTTGGCCGAATCGCAGCGTATGCGTCAACATTTGTAGCATCAATTGCTGCTCCAACGGCGTCGTGCACTTGTCTGCGAGGAAATACGCGCAGCACGTCAAGAACGTCGAATCCCACAGCGCTTCTGGCAGCACTTCAGCCAGTTGGGTCATCGATTGTAGCAACGCAATGACACCCACGTCCTTCTGCAATAAAAACTGCGTCGTTTCCAGCACAAAGCGAGCAGTCCTCGCCGCCAAGTCCACAATCGCCTTACTGCCATCCATCGGAGTCAGTAAGTCCACAACCAGAGCTACGTGCACCGCATACGTCGACTGCTGCGTTTGCAAACGTGGCATCAACTCTAACGCCTCCACTAAAAGCCTTGCCACACGCGTCCTCACCTTGGAACCTTCTCCATCAAAGTGCCAGGCGATGCGATTCAGAGCATCCAGCACTGTTGCCTTCAGTCCGTCCTCTTCACTGCTAATCAGCACCGATTTGAGTAGTGGAGTCACCAGCAGCAGCGTCTTCTCTGCTTCCTCGTCATCGGCTTTAAAGTTCATCAAAGACCCATTGCGACCTAATAATGCTGCAATAAAGCCACTCAGTGCCCCATGGTTGGCGTCGTAGACCTCCAGCAGCTGCTTCCGCACGGCGTTGTCCCATTCACAGGACGACGTCTTGGCTAGCTGGAGAGTGAATTGGAGCAACGTGAAACCCAGGTATTGCGCCTTGGCGGCAGGTTCCTGGCAAATAGCAGCAGCCTGTTGTAGTCTTTTTAGTACATCTGCAGTCTCTGCGGCTTGTAGGGCTGCGATAAAGAGGCAAAAGGACAAAGATACTGAAGGTTAGAGACAGCTGGGGGCTGCTTAACGCACCGAGAGCGAGCTGCTGCGTTTCGGAGAGAGACGACGTCGAGATGAGACGGTCGGCGACTGCATCCATGGCGCGGGAGGCCTCGGGTGGCGTCGAGGCCTGCCGCAGCGCTCGCATGAGCGCCGTCGTTGAGGTGCTCATTTTTAAAATTGATGCTAAATTTTAGACATTTTGCACTCCTTTCCGTAGTATTACTAATCTGTGGAGTCATATCCGTTGTACTTGATAATAGTTATGCTTACATCCGTAATAGCACGGGAAATAAAGTATAGTTGGGGCTATAAGCAACAATATAACTTCTGCATACCACACATGCATTCGCGCAATGTGCATTTTAGCTTTGGTAGAGTTGTAAGCAAGTTGGTTGAAATCATGGCTCGTAGTCTTTGGTCGAACTCGGTTGCCTGGTACATTTATCCTGGTCCACCCCTCCACCAGTATATGGATATAGGATAAATGTAGGAACAAAGTAATCATCTAGGATTAGGAAGACTGTGCTCTTACTTGTGAGGCAAAAAGGAAAGTGAATTGACTCTGTAGCTGAAAAAGCTGAAAAACTATCCATCGCTGGAATGCTACCGCAGTATCCTCCGCTGTTGTATAAACAACTCCACAGCTGAAGTAGTTCTTGCGCCAGGTACAGCACACGCTTGGGCAAAACGTTGAACGCAACTCAGCAATGTCGGACGCTGGTAGAATATCAATGGCCGCCCAGCTCGACACGAAGTCTGGGCCCGCAACCTCGGGTTGGTTGTGCCAGAAGCCCAGCATATATTCCGCAAGACTGATGTGGTGCCATATCCTTCTGAGATATTGTCATCTAAACAACCCCTAGATATTTAGTCCTTTAATTTGTCGTATGGCTTCGCTTTGGTGGGGATAATTTTGTAGTCCTATACTGGTCATCGTGAACCTTCGATATTTAACCAATCGTTTGGTAGAATTATCATCTCTCAGCGCTCCTTGACAGTTTAGCATATCCATATGTACGTTCTTCCGCACGTTTTGCTAACTCTTTTCGGCTGTTTATGGAGGAGTGGCAAGATAAATGCTAGTTCGTCAATGACAAAGATTGTTAGTGTACACAATCGATGATCTAAAACATTAAAACCCCAATGCGTAATGATCTGGTACCAATCCGGCAGCTTACCTGTTAGCGATTCTTTTATACATACAATCACAATCAATATCACTATATTGCTATTAATACGCTATCGTTGATTTGGAGGATGCGATGAAATTAGTGCCCCGAACTCTGTGTAAACTTTAACGAGAATATATAATACAGAGTCTTCTGATCGGTAAATATTACTGATGTCTGCTATAATTTTGATTTGCGTATGCTATTGAGACAAAGTCGAGAGGAGTAAATAATAATGCAAAAATGATCACTTACACATAATATTTGCTATGGGAATTGCAGCTCTATCATAGATATGTGGGGGGCAAGTGGATTTAGTAACTTTAAGTCACTACCGACGGAATTGTCAAAAACAAAGTCGAGGTTTTGAAGAACGAGGCTGCCAATATCGATATAGTCTGGTTGTAGAAAAGACATTTGACGTGAGATCTCTAGATGAGAATGATTATTGCTGTTTTGTGTTCGAGGGTCTCCACATCAACGACCACATGTTTCTGAGGTTGCCCTGTAGTGTGGAGTATGGTATTCACTGTGTTGACCAGGATATACGTCGTTATGATTGTCGAGTGTATTATTTGTCCACCGAAAAAAGAGTGAAACACACCAAGTGGAACCCTTCCGGTTAAAACGGTTAGTTTAAATACAATGGGTCGGATCCTCACATCAGTTCAGTCTTCGAAGCAACTCGTCGGGAAATATATATGTAAGTTTCATTGCAAGATCTCCTTTTATCTAGATATAGCCATGAAGATCGATGAATCTCATCAGGGGTACGAAGTAGTCGACTGCTCGGGATTTCACAGCTGCTGGTGGTATCCCCTAATCAACTACACCACAAAAATAAGCCAAGTAACATTTGCAGGCGACCGGGGTTGTCTGCAAATGTAGATCGTTAGTTGCATCACGAATATTTTCTTGCTTCATAGCGCCACCAAACGTTGACCACAGCAGGCAGGGCTCTGAAGTACAAATACATTCTCGAGAATACATAAAAACTTTGTACGGCGTGGTGTATTCCAGAGGTGCCATCATACTTTTGAATACCAAAAGTACGTTGCTGGGGATTCTCGGAACTACCGCCAGTCTGACGAAGCGCTATACCCCCGCTGATGCAGCAAAACCTCCACTCGCACGCTTGCTAATGAAGCATAGACAGGTACAGAATTGAATGAGCTGCCCGAAACCTCATTTTTCCTGATTTCCGCTCCCTCACAATCAACCAGCACCGCCGTTGACACCATGCCGCTGTCGAACAATGACATCTGCTCTCGTCTGTTCACAACACTTGGGAACGACGACTTTGCGTGCAATACATGCCACAAAACATACAAGAGCGAGCACGGGTTCTCGAACCTGCTGAAGCACCTGCGCGCGAAGCACGCGAACTACATGGAGCTGGCCGAGCGAGTTCGTCGCGAGCGCAACCCACTGAATCTACATGTAGTAGACCAGCGAACGCAAGATCTGTATCACTGGTGTGACTGGCTGGCAATGGGTCGCCTACCGTTCGACTTCGTCGAGAACAAGCTCACACGCCAAAACACATCGCTCTCTCCGGCCTCAGCCGTCACAATCAAGCGCTGCTTGATGCAGCTAGTGATTTTGTCGAAGATCGGGTAACTGCAGAATTGCCAGATTCGTTTGGAAGTGTTTGGGACGGCTGGAGCTGCACGTCGAGGCACTGTGTTGCGACTTTTGCAGTGTTCAACGACCCTCCATGAACCACGGGGAAAAACCTCCCAGCAACACCAACAAGAATGAGTACTACGAGGACCTAAGGTGCTTTACGCGCAAGTTCGTGTTTCTGGCCTTTTGCCCTCTGGCTGAAGAAGAGGATCTGAGGGCACAGAGTATGTTCGATCTCGTGGCCGACACGTCGACGCGCTACAACAAGCCGTGGGAATGCGTAAAGGTCATGGTCGGAGATAACTGTAGGGTGAACCGAAGTATAGGATCTCGGGAAGGTGCTATTCCGTTGATTGGGTGTGCTAGTCACCGCTTTAATTTAGCGGCGACTGATTTCCTGGCTCCCCATGAAACTTTGAACGCTAAAGTTCAATCGCTGATGGTAAGCTACGAACGATAAAAGGCAGAGCGATTCTCCGGCGTACGAGTCCTCTAGCACCAGTGCTGAGTAATCATACACGATGGTCCAGCACGTATGAAATGCTGCTGCGCTTCACCAAGTTGGAGCCAGCTCTTCAGTCAATTGGACGGGGAGTTCTGGAGAAATACGAAATCCTACCTCTTGTGCTAAGCCGCAGCGATTCGTCCAAGGTGAAAACGCTCCTGAAGGACCTGAAGCAGTTGGAAGATGTCACTTTGGCCCTGCAAAAGGCCACTTTGATGTTGTCTGGGGCTCGCCGACTGCTGGACCAGACCATTAAGACGTTTCCTCAGCTAAAGAACCATTTGAAGGCGACGGCATCTATCGTGACCTACTCTGCGCTGGAGACGGGGATAGTAAAGCTGCAGCGCGGGGAGACGTTGACGCCTTCCGAGCGTGCTGCTTGTGCCCCATTTCGTCAAAACCGTCGCGCCCTTGAGCAGGAAAGCGAAGCTGAGGCGGGCTCAATTGTAACTCAGGTGTTTAAGAAGCGTAGAACAGCACACATGGCTCCCTACGACGACCTGGCCTACGTGCCTCCAATCTCCAACGAGTGCGAGAGGTTCTTCTCGAGTGTGAAGCTCGTATACACAGACTTACGGAAGTCCATGGATACCGAGACTCTGCAGATGCTGATGCACAACCGGGACTTGTGGGATGTCCACAGTGTCGAGTCTATCCGGGCTGAGCTCCACTAGAATGCCTAGAAGAAATGCCACAGTACGCGTTTGAATACTCACAAGTATGGAGATATGCATTCCGAGGCCTCTTCAAAAAGTATGCGTACTAGTATGGCATACTTCAGAGCCCTGTCAGCAGGTCTGCCAAAACTACCACGCTTACAAAAGGAACAGTGATTACGTAGCGAATTGATGTAAGTGGAGTAGACCGGCTCCTACTTTGAGGCTTTTCATTTTGAAGTGCAAAATCTTCAATTGCCCGTAGGCGTAATTGCGGCGCTGACGCTACCCAAAGCAGCTGTAACAAGGCGTTTGTCTACGCCAACGCCGCTGTTGTCGCGAAAATATAATCACACAACACCGAAAGCGGGGTGTATGAAAAGCCGCTGTCGGCATCTGACGACGCTCCGTATGAGTTAAAGCACCCTTCGAAACATGAGCTTTGTCGCGCCCTTTTTTAGCTTTCGCATCTTATTTTTCTCGACGAGCACGTTCTCGATGTGTACTGATAAAAATAATTTTCCAGCCAGTCTGTTGTTTGTCAGGTATATATATATATATTTTACCCAACTAAAAAGACTGTTCAGGGAGGACAAACAAGAGCATGAAGGCAGTGATTTGCTGCAGATGATTGGTGCTGGAGATGATAACGCTCATCAAGCAAGTGAGAACCAATAATGTTGTGCAATGGAATTGTAATCTGCATGTTCAGAATTCTACACCTTTTCAGGTTCAAAACGGCAACAGGTAAAATCAAAACTGCAAAAGGTAAGATCAAAGTGACACGACACCAATACATTATAATTTTGATAGCATCAAGTTTAAACAACTGATTAGTTCATAGAGGTGCAAAATGGCTGTAGACAAGAACGCGGCCAGCAAGGGGTCAAATATCCACGTGATAGCCTGCATTTCAGAGGAGGGGCTTGCTTACTCGGAACAACGCTTTGGGTCCTTCACGTCGGAGGCGTGCAACGACTACATCCGCCGTGTGCTGACTCATATCAGCGCCACAACGCCGCTCGAGAGCGTTGTGCTGGTGTGCGACAACGCCCCCTGCCACACGAACATCGAGGATGTCTTCGACGAAGACACGTTCTCCGCAGCGACGCTACTTCGCCTCGGCCCATACTCCCCATGTTGAACCCGATCGAGAACTGCTTCTCTGCGTTTAAAGCCATGGTCAAGCGCTTCCTTGCTCGACACCGCCAAGCTATTCTACGAGTACCACCGCACCTCACTATCAAGGCGCATCGAGAAAGCTACCTGCAGATGGCTGCAGATATGCTCGTACATGAAGCCATCACAACAGACCTATGCTACAAGTGTGCGCTGCACACGATGACGTTCCACGCGTGCGCGATCCAAATGAAAGATATGCCTGTTGGAGAATAATCCCAATATTAAGTTTGGTTTTGCTCACTTCTCTTGCCATGTCACTTTGATCTTACCTTTTGCAGTTTTGATTTTACCTGTTGCCGTTTTGAACCTGAAAAGGTGTAGATATTTCTAAACGTTTTAGAAAGTTTCACATCAGAACACTGTCTAAGTAGCTGTGGCATCTGGTCAACTATTTACACTTTATACGTATTTAGGTAAGGTCATACTATGCCAATAAGAAGTTCGTATTTTGTGACTGACATGGCGACAGACGCGCATTTTATTGTTTAAGATACACGTTGAAAAATAACATCTGAAGCCAAGAGGAGCCCCGCTGAGCTTTTTGGACATTGCTCAGCCAAGCTATATGCGCGACCGCCTCGCTTCGCTCAACGGGAAGGCTGGTCTACAGTAACGGACGGAATGCAACTGCCAGCCTTGATTGAAAAAGAAAACGCGATAGAATCCTATTGGTTTAAAATTAGCTTAAGTGCTTTGTGAATCCTAAATTACTGAGCGATTTAAAGCAAATCAGGAGGCAGTCATATTTTGTCAAAAGCTTTGATAACCGTTCTAAAGTCGGTTGACTCCCACACCTTGATGGCGCGTTCGATATTTTCGAGACGTTTCTGCCTCGCTGTATCCTGTTGACAATTCTGTTGGAGACGACTTGCTTGAAATATTATTTTCGCGAAAAGAAGAACGTCTGGGTTTTGCTTGAACAAGTCTGCAAAAACTTTGAGGGGTCAGATGCGAGTCGCTCTCTGGTAAACCCCCACGTGGTGCTTTATTACGCTGTTGTACGCCTCGATAACCTGTTGCAGCGCCAAGATGGCGGGGATGCGTGAAGCGTCAACATACCACGAATTGAGTGGTTTTGACAAATACGTAGCCTTGAACCATATCGCATATTTATCTTCTCCAGTTTATGTCCATTTTTTCGCCATAGGTTTTGGAAGCGATTCGAAGTACTTGGCGCTTGTGCTTTTGTGTAAGCGACGCAAGTCGGGATCCTTCGTATTTTTGAAGTGCTCTTTGTCGACAACTTCTCGGCTGACTGTAGAACTGCTCTTGCAGCTACGGAAAACATACGATCAACACAAGATTGGGTCCATGGACGGCCACACGGTTTGGAAGGCACCCTACAGAGCTGAACAGCGATCCATTGACCCCGTGTGGTATCTTTGTCCATAGCAGTGACAGGTGGCAGTCATGTGACGGCATTTGCATTCTGTCCGTTGCTGTAACTAATCCAAAACAATGTGTTGGATAGACCCCTACGATCTGCCTGTCAATGTCCTCATTTTCATGAGCAGGGTCTCGAACAAGAATTGTTCACGCTCTCGATAAAAACTTAGACATGCGTGATGTTACTAATGGTAGAGGTGCGACTGGTTAGGCCTTGTCGGTTGGCATTTGATTTTCCTATTCCCCACTGTTCTTTAAAATGATATACATGTCCTTTGGAGCGGAATGTACTGGAGAGGTTGAGATGAGCTTGACGAGTTAGCCGTGTTCATGCGTTATATGAATTCCTCTGGTTGAGGCTCAAGTCAGGAAGGCCAGCTAGTACACGGTTTTATTCCCCCTTCATCGTAGCCGCGTTGAACGCCAATATGCCGGTTTTAGTGTCCCGGGGCCGGTCTGGCCTATGACCGAGCTCGTCCTCCGATCCGTTCGAAGAACGGTTGCGGACGACTGCTGGCCTGTGATTGGCTGAAACTGATGTCAGCTGGGAAAACAATGCCCGGCGAGCTTACCGCAAAGAAGAACGACAAAGAGGGAGAAGACGGCAGCTCAGGAGGCTCTCGCTGACGGCGACCAAGGACAGCAGCCTAGAGTCGTCGGGATGGGGGCAGGAGACGGACGGGGCTTCGTGGACAAGGACTACATGCGCTGGAGGAAGGCCTGGTGAACGCGCAGCCAAGGTTGGCGGGCGCCAGGGACCGAGTACGGAGCGGATACGAGCGCGCCTAGGGAGGCTGGCGTGCTGAGGATGGGTGGAAGGACGGATAAACGGCCAGGAGTGCGCTGGAAGACGTCGAGAGGTGTTTGGTTTTGCTAATCACTCTTACATTTGCTCTTTAGTCAGTAAGCGAACGACTACAGGCCGGAGAAGCAGTGGTCATCGTTAAGGACTTCGTTAACAGCTTAATCAACTACTTTCTACTCTTCCTATCGACACAGAGTTACCGTTCCGGAACGGTCTCGACCTCTCTCGTCAACCGGTCTGATCGCCCAGCTACAAACCAAGCAGAAGACCCTTAACAAATTTATTTGGCTCAGGGCGCCGCGGCACGCCGATCCTCGCACGGCCTAGCCAGCAGCACGAGCGAACCGCCACGACCATCCCTGGCCTGCACCGGAACACTAGTTCGACGACACCGCCTGCGAGTCTTCAATATCATCAAACTCGGATAGCTAGGAAGCGAAGGGTATGCATACAGAGAAGTGTCATCGCTAAATAGGCATTCGTTTACCTCACATGGTGACTTCAGTTCAATTCGAAGATCAGAAGCTCTGACACACGTGTGCGTGCAAAATTCCTTGCACAACCCGGTTTGGTTATTTTCCTGCTCGCGGTTCGCAACCTCACATCACACAAAATGACCGCAAGCACGTATCGCAGTTGTTGGGGCATCTGAAATACGTTGGTCTTAATGAGACATTAGTGTATCGGGACCGACCAGAAACTGGTTTTGCTGGCTGAGTAGACGATTGGCTTTTAGCTAGTGATAATATTCGTGGCGATGAAATTGCAGGGGGTGTGGTAGTGATGATTCTGTCAGTTATGTTGAAGGTGACTCTGTGAGTGTTGTTGCTAATGGCGAGAGTGACAGCGCACCGGTCAGCGATATGTCGATGAAATCGGTGCAACGCGAGTCTGAGGAGCCCAATGGTAATATTGATAATATCGACCAAGAGAAATCAAGCGGGAGCGACATACCTGATTGCAAAGAACACCTAGAAAGCGGAAAAGTTGTACACGAAATAGAGCCTGAACCGCTGCATGGCGCTGATAGTGATGCTAGCCAAACTGACACTAACGACAACATGGAAGAGTATCCATAAAAGATGCAGACATTGGCAGTAGCAGTGAACCCTCGAGTGAAGACAGTCAAATTTTGACGGAGGAAACGAAGATGACCACCCAGATAATAGAAATGATACCACCGATGATGAAGGAGGTGCATCATATCAACTGACAGTAGGTCAGAATACTGATGATGACGATTCACGTGGAAAGTCAAGTGCTCATGTCGATCAGAAGCATGCCGAACGCGTGATAAGCGAAGACAATGGTATTACAGGTCTTGAAGATGATAAGATAAGCACCGGCAATTCTTCTACCAACTTCAGCACAGATCTGATAAGCAATGAGGTGAAAGCTACTATAGACGACGCACTCGTTTTCTTTGGACCGGAAGCTGAGAATATGATTTAGTGGTGCTCCGAAAAAGCACACCAAGTCCAGAAATTGAATAAATTGGACGTCGCCACCGTCATGAAGATGAAGATTACAGAGCGGAGTTACTGGGCCAAAACTTCCTCGCTGCCCCGGCCTGTGTGTATGGCATCAACGCAGCCGACCATAGAAGTATAAAGACTTTGTAGTATATGCAACAACATGCGGCAAAAATATTCTCTCGAGATGGCACGAGGAAGATATTCGCGTGCCAAGAAGTTACAAGGAGGCGATGCGCTCTCTGCAACGCGCCGAGTGGTTAGAAGGAATGGAATTGAAAGCAATGGAAGAGAGGGAAGTATTGGAAATTATTAAAGAAGATAAAGTTCCACAAAACTCTGCTGCGAATGATGCGGAGATTTCAGAAACGGACAACCAAGCATGGTAACCTAAGATATGTAGTACGATTTCGTCTCCGTTTAGTTGTAGTCAGTCTCCAGAAGATGAGGTACGCTTTGATTTGGTGAGCTTTTGCGATAATAACTGGTCAAATTGCCCAGATACGAGAAAAAGTGCAACTGGATATGTGCTCATGCTTGCTGGCGGTGTTGTGGCCTGGGCCGCTCGTCGGCAGACCGTGGTTGCTCAATCCACAGCCGAAGCGGAGTATTCGCTTCGTGTGAAGCTACCATGCATCGAAAGGGCATTCTGAATATTATTCGGAAGGTTTCTCCTGAAGCTGAAGCGTCATATCGACTCGGGATCGATAATAAAGTAGCTTTGTCACTCGTCACTAACCCGACTTTCAGCAGGAGAACCCAGCACATCGAGTTGAGATGGCATTTCGTGCGTGAAGAGGAGATGAAACGAACCGTGATATTGGAGAAGGTGAACGGAAAAGAAAATCCTGCAGACTTGCTCACAGAGCAATTCCCGTCTCGTCCGGTGTTGACATTCACGAAGGCGATCGGAATGACATCCGAGTGCTTTTCCTCGTAAGGGGAGGGTATGAATCCGCTCGGCGGTGCGGCTGGCCCGCCTTGAAACGGACAGAGATCCCAGACGATCGCACTTGACGAGGAGACGACCCGGTCTGCATGTTGCTCAGTCTTGGATTTGTAGTTGTAGAAAAAGCAATGCAGGAATAAGAGCTGGCATTGTTCACAAAGCCTAGCTGTTGGCTAAACCTGCTCTCTATTTTGCCCATATTGTAATACTCTTGTCGCTAAAAAAACAATTTTGCAGTCGAAAACAGCCTCAGAATTCGGCAGGTGATCGAAGCGCTGTGTACTAGTAATCAATACCAATTCATAATAGCAACTGGATTTAGGCTTGTAATTAATTAATTGACGGTGAAGGTCTCACATACGTTTTAGAAATGAAATATGGTGTATTACCCAGCTCTGGTCAGAAACCCTGCGCCGATATGCTATTCTCAGTCGGGGTTAACTTTCAAACGTCATTGGATATTGTTTGGAATCGTTACCTTTCTTATCCATGCAAGCAAAGACAATCCCATTCTGCATATCGAGAATATCGCTTGTGGTAACAGCCGCGTGACGCTCGGGGTGATGCACGGGATGCAGCATCTCTGCGGAGACAAAGTTTTCGAAGTCCTCAAGTGTTTAGGGATTGTTTCTGGTCTTTAGGGCCACCAATATGTGGGCATAAAGCAACCCATGATTCTCGACTTCAACTTCGTACACAAAAACGACTCTAACGCGCAAAATGATGGATTTCGTTAATTAAAGTAGCTATGTGAAAACCCCGGCGGCCAAACCAGGCTTGTCTGATGCTGTCTGCTCAGAAAGGAAATTTCCTTTAAGTTATTGTCACTCTTGGGATTGCGTATAATATTGCTCAGAGTGACGAAGTGCTCGACACTGCTCTAGCACTTTTTATTTTAGTATATCTGAACCTTCTGTTGGTACAGATAGACCCATTCTGTAGGGGCGCTTTAATGGTACGAAATTTGCATAAAAGAGGATTGCCAACAGCCATAGCAAAGGCCCTGGGGCCGGCGCAACGTGACAGCTCTTGTAAAACAGAGTGCTACGGTACCCAAAGAAAAAGGCCCCGCCAGGCCAGCAAGTTATTTAGAAGATTTCTACAAATAGTTTGTGCAAAAACCATCTCATATACAAGAGCACAGAAACCCTATTTTAGCAAAACAAAGTACTTAGTGCTTGCTCTTTAACCCTATCAAATAAGTAACATATCATTCCTGGTAATAACAAATTGATGTAATATACAGCGGAGGCGTGGATAAATTTCAATAATATTAAATAGATTATATGTTCCTGTCTGGAAAGCAACTTGCTCTGGCGTCGCAACGTGGAGTCGTTCAAGCAGGGGGAAGAAAATATAACAATTTCAATAATCAAGCTGCATGGAAATTATAAATTCTTTCATTGTTATCATGCAATATGGAGGATATCCTTAAACACCAAACAGTGCTCTGCCCCATGAGGCCATCCATTGAGGATGTGTGCGAGACGAACCGGCATAGACTCTCTGATTGTTCCTCCATAGTGTCCGTCAGGGTTTCCCCAGAGACTGGATTTAACTTCATGTACCTACAAATTACATGTTAAATCAACACTATCAAGAATGCTAACAAATCCTGAAGGACAAAGTACTTACTGGTGGATTTTGTTGGATACGCAGAAGGGCTACACAGATGATCGCAGACAACTCACCGCAGCCACGCGTAGCGATGGAGACTTTCTGGATTACCAAGGTAGCAGTGTCTCCATCGCGGCGGTGCTAGCTTCGCACATGCCGCATAGGAAGTTTGGTATGCCGCCCGTACGTGAAACACCAAGTTGATGTGGCCGGTTCTCGATGTGTCCTTGCGCATGCATTACAGGAGCAAATTGTTGTGGATCGCCCTCGCCATTCAGCCAGCATTATTCTTTCATCGGGATGTCTGCAGTAGTAGGAGTTTAGTAGCGGCTTCAAAAGACATGATGCACAAATTCTGGGCAAGCTGGATAATAAGTTTCACCAACATGCTAGCTACCAAATTAACGAATGACAAGATGCGCATGCTGAAGATGCTTTTAGCGCCAAGGGTTAGTCAAGGCTTATAATACTTGTCGGCGATGTTCTGACTTCGTTGTGGGTGTTCGCGGAGAAGTGAGATGCAATTCTCGGTGTACAATGTCTGCGGAGCTAGCAGATCACGACGCGCCACGCCATCGGTTTTTCTGTCATTGGCGACAATATTCGTAGTTCAGGTAGGATTGTTTTATAAGTTTTGGAAATAAGGTAACCCGTCCATGCGCTTCTTCTTTGTAAATGTTGATCTGGGCACGAGTATCCATGTGAGGTTCTGCGTCCATGGTACACTTCCACTCCTTTGTGTATTTCGATTAGAGCTTCGTGAACACTCGTAGGATTTAAAATCTCGTCGACCACGCTAATTAGCATACAATGCATCAGCATTATAGTCAGCTCACAAGAATTAGCCACAATTCTTGTATACGTTTAATGTTGACGGGGTTTCAGACAGTTTTGGCGGTCGTAGCACGTAAAATGCTTCCGGTCGACCGTCTGCAAAGAATAATGAACAGCAACTATGAATGAAAATTGCTGTTGATAAGATTGTCCTGCTCCGTTGCCATGAACTTGATGCACCAAAATGCTACGCTCCCATGATGATTGATATGCGACTCATGGGATCAGCTTTTGTCATCGAGCGGGAAAATATCCGTTGTTGACAGCCAAGCAACTTGGCGAGTACTATCTGTCCTAGCCAACTGCGCCGCATTCATAAAAAAATGCACCGAGTTTATTGGACGCGGATGGCAAGAGCTGTTGCAGTCCTACATAACCGAGTCACAACCCACAAGTAAAGAGCACACTCCAGCGAGTTCTTCAAGTCGTCGGTAATCTACTGCGCACAACTCGCCCCAACAAACAAGATTGCATGAACTGCTGACTGCAGTTGCCTTCGCCACTCGAACCACTCACCACTACTCTAGACGCTTCGCCTACACAACTCTTGTTTGGCAGGGACATGTTGTGGGATCTTGGCAGCTAAAATCATATCCAATTCATACAATAAAGGGGTTATGCTTGCTGAAAATGCCATTATTATTAACTGCTTATTATATGAACCAATTGGCGGTGGTCCACCCCACAAAACTTCTGTCATCAAATATCTGCAATGCTAATGTTGTTATTGATGTCTGACATGATAAATAGTCTAACGATAGCGTACATACGTTCCTGGTGAATGTACGGCGATTTGAAAATCATCACATTCAAAATCAAGGTGTTGGTCTGTTCGAGCGTCAGCGTACCACGGGCTTCCGCGAGTCCCCGCGTGTGTTCTAATTGTTTTTGTTTGTTTATTTCGGCATTTTATTATTAGTTGTGGGTGTACTATAGACTTCTTGCTCAACTTCGAGTACTTCTCTGGAGGGAAACACCACTTGTATCACAAACCTTCATCCTGGATCAATTGAAAATACCGCTTGTCGCCAAGGCCAGGCAAGTACTTCCCCATGTCGCACGTGTCCGACGATAATCGCTCGTAGTTGACCTTCGTTCTCTTCTTGCTTTGTAAAACTTTCGTTTCTGCTTGGCAGAAAAGCCACTCAAGCGGCTAAAATTCTTTTTGAACAGCGTCGCAGGGTATTTCTTTCCAATATTTTATCGCAACGACAAAACTCTACTTGACATATTTCGACTATGGATTTGCGGTGACGAATGGTTCATATTGCATCAACCTTTTCGTGCCTGGCTTGATTTTGTATATCATATTAACAATCGTTGGCAAGTTCAAGGGGTCATTTTGACTTATCCACTCAAATCGAAGCTGAAGCTTTTCCTGTGTAGACCGAGCAATTAATCTATTCACGTAGATACGGGTCATTTTTCACAGCGCAAATAGATTTGTTAAGCTTATTGCAAGTAGGTGGTAAGGAGTCTGCCCGGTTGATTGGAGAGTGCCTATAATTGTATCCTCTTTGAAGAGAGCGAACGCATTCACGATCACGAGATCAGAACGCTAGTGTAGTCACATACGGGTTTTTACATGGCGGTTTAGAAGAATAATAATGATTCAAATTACATGCAAACGCCAAATCTGCAGCTGGCAGTGCGGCGCTCGCCTCACGCTTGGGCTTTTGCTGAGCAGGTACAGCTTGTTGCACTACACAGCATCTGTTGTGCTTGTCCCGACGCCCTTGATGTGCACACATTTTGATCTGGTTATTGAAATATCTGCACACCGTGCTGGATCCTACTAAGACTTTTCAAGCAGGAGGTCGGATCTGAGCTGTTCCCGTCGATCTTCGCACTTGCGCGTATTTGGCTTGGCCGTGTGTCGTCCAATGTGTTCCAGGAACTCGTCTTCTCTACGGGCGATCTGATCATCAGTTCGCGTCGAACTCATGCGCACACCGGATGAGCGGAAAGGCAAGTCCTGTTAAAGCAAAATCGCGTCGAGATCAAGCGCGTTTGTTGAGTAGATGGAAAGAACAGCTGCAACTGGTCTTGTTGCTGCATGATCTATGGTTCAAAGTGGAGGTCTATTAGGAGACAGGATGGATTTATTCGTCTGTGGCCTTATTCTTTAAACCTTCCTGCACTTCGTGCTTCAACTGCTTCTTCAAGATTCTAAAATAATCGTCAAAGGAAGTACTTAGATTCGCACGCATGCATTAATCGTAGCATGTGAGCGACGAACTCCAAGGAATCAAACTGCAGATACTGTGTAAATGGCTGTACCAGCTTGTTCGTACCCCCTCCCCTCCCCTCGCAACACACACAAAGCACAATAAATAAAATTGAATCAGTGGGAGTTTGCTGCGGCCAGGCCAGCCAAATGGTCCGTTGCATGAGTTCTGTCAAAAATACAGGAAAGTAAACTTGCCAAACAATCCAGCAACAAATCTTTTCAGCCAATCACAGATGCGAACGATGCCGTGGCGCTCCGTGATTGGCCAGATCTGCCGAAATCATACTCGCAATTCCATCGTGCGCTGTGGCTAATTCGTGTATCCATCTGATTTTAGCAGCGTTTCAGTATCCACTGTTGGGCGATCGTAACACGTAAAAACGCCTTTCCGGTCGGCTAAACCTCGCGCGGTACGAGCCCTAGTCTCGGCAGCCGACTGAATCCACATGCGACCAGAAGCAGGCCATGGAGTGGATGCAGCGCTCTTTTCGGCATGGAAATCAGTGCTCGCGTTTGCCCCACGCAAGCTCGAGCCAACCAAGCAGCGACGACACCTTCTTCGTTCCCCGCCTCATTCGACCGTACAACGACCAACCTTTTTCGCATCATGTTGGGGGCGAGCCCTGGATTGTGAGGATGTTCACGGAGCGGTTGCTCTCCGAAAAACCGCTGGCGTTCGTTTTCTTCCCTAGTGTAATCACAAACTGCAGTCTTTTCACAATATTTCCATACACACCACCTGTTCCTCTCACTGTCACTTTTGATTTTCCGCCCTCCCCTCCCGCGTCGTCGATTCGAGTCAGTCGTCTGCAATCTAGTCGAGAATTCGCGTCGAGGTCGACAGACCAGTTCAGTCTCCCGGAAGGCGCGTCTACTTGGAGTTCGTATCCCCACTGGCCATGAAGAGCGACTTTTTGGGCGGCAGCATCGCCGTGGCCGCGTCCTTCCTGTCCATCTTCGGCGTCAACCTGCAGAAGTACTCGCACGACAAGGAAGCGCTGCGGGCCGTGCAGCGGGCCTACACCAAGCGGCCCATCTGGTGGGTCGGGATGATCTGCGTGGTGCTGGCCTCCTTCGGGGACTTTGCGGCGCTGGCCTTCGCGCCGCAGACGCTGGTGGCGTCGCTGGGCGGCGGCAGCACCATCCTGGGCAACTGCCTCATGTCACACTTCTGGCTCAAGCAGAGTCTGTACTTGACGGACATTGTGGGCGTGGCGCTCGTGACGGCGGGCGTCGTGGTGCTGGCGGCCGCCAGTGAGGAGGAGTCCAACCACTACCAGATGGACGAGATCTACCAGTTCATGGGGGCGGCCTCCTTCATCTTGTATGCACTCATCACTACCGCCTTCTGCATGACGCTGTACATGCGCGCGAGACGCTCCAAGGCCCCGGCGCTGCGAGTCGCCAGTAATGACAAGGAGGACGCCAAGGTGGACGATCTGCAGGAGAAGAAGCGCGAGCTGGCCGCCAAAAGTCAGGAGCAGAAGAATGCTGAGGACAGTCCGGCACTAGAGGACAATAGTGGCCACTCCAAGTCGGCGTTGATGTCGCCGTTCCCGTCCCCATCTTTGGCGACCGACTGACGCTGTCCCCCATGAACTCGGAGGACGAGGACGAACTGACGGAGATCGAGCTGACCGGTAGCAAGATCGGCAAGTATGACGAGAGCGAGATCGAGAAGCACACGCTCATCATCGACCCCAAGCTGCCGCTGTACTGGGCCGCCATCTCGGGTACCGTCGGCGCCCAGAGCGTGCTGCTAGCCAAGTGTGTGGTGGAGATGATCACGTCCACCATCTCGGGCGACAACCAGTTCAAGTTTTTCGGCACATACGTGCTGTGCGCCGGAATGGCGGCCACGCTGCTCACGCAGACGCACACGCTGAACCTGGCCACCATGAGCGGCGACACGATGTCGTCGTACCCGGTCTTCCAGGCCTTCTGGATCAGCTTCAGTAACATCAGCGGCGTGGTGTTTTTCCAGCAGGCGCACAACTTCACCAAGGCGCAGTGGGTCATGTTCCCCATGGCCATTGGCTTCGTCATGATGGGCATCTACCTGGTCGCCAAGCACGAGAAGTTCGGCAGCTCGGTCAAGTACTCGATCGCCATGCCCATCAGCCTCAGCAGTCCGCGTCAACATGACATTGTCGCGCAGTCGTTCGTGTTCCGTGTGTCGACGCCCCAGAAGCTGCACGACGAGGACTACGCCAGCAGCACCGAAAGCAGCAGCGACAGCCCCGACGAGCACTCCCGGAGAGGGCTGGAAGTAGTTTAGTTCGATGACAGTTTTTGGTTTTAATGAAACCCGGAAGAAGGGGTTGACGTGACTACCGTAGTTGGACTCGAGCGACTGCATGTAAATATATGGTGTGTGCAATGAAGATGAACACTTTACGTTGGGCTCTTCACTGGAAAAGCGGAAGAAGCGGCGAGATGTGATAACGCGAGTGTCGCTTTCTCGTGGGAAGGTTCGAGCTCCAAAATGTGTCGGAGCTGGACGAACACACGGAAGTTTGTTAACCAGGACACAAACATTACAAGATGACGGGTCTTACCTGTTGTTTTGCTTCTCGTGGTCGATCCAGATGCAGCAATGCCAGCGAATAATTGTAGATCGCCTTGATATTGCCGGGCTGGATGCGTTTGGCCTCTTCGAACGAAGCGAGAGCTTGCGAGAATTTGCCTTGTGCCATCAACGCCGATCCGAGATTCACGTGCAGAGAGGCAAAGTCCCGCCCTCCAGGAACGAGCAGAGCTCGATCGTAGCAGTCGATTGCGAGTCCGAGGTGGTTCTCCTTGTGGTGTTGGAGACCTTCGGCGTACAATGCTTGGATCTGCTTTAAAGCCTCCGGATCGACAGGAGCTTTTACCGATACTGCTTCTGTGTCGTCCACTGTAGTCTCCTGATCATCTTCGTTTGTCGGGATCGAGTTCAAAGGGCCTCTTCTGGCCATGACGTTGTCTGCAAGGTATGTTGATCATGTTGTTGAGTCTGCGGTCGCGTGTCAATTTTCGTTCGAGCTGGAACAGCAGACTTGGTTGTTTCTGAGGTGCGTGATCTCGTAGTTCGAGGCCCAGCTTTCACTTGGGTCTTGTTTGAAAATGTTTCTCGTCTCCTGCTCTGTTGATTTGGAGTGTGTCGGAGGGTTCGCGCCGATAGTGGAACACGTTTTGCTATCCCTTTGTCGCCTGTAGGTTTCTTTTTGCCATTCTTGCCGATGGTCGAGTTTATGGTCGCTTGAGATAATCTGCTGTCCGGTTCCGAGCAAGTAGGTCGAGGAATTTTACGACGGACTAAAGCCCCTCGAATATGTCGCTGAATAGTTGTGGCTGCATTCGCTTCTTCAGATAGCCGTGGAGTGCTTTCCGATCGCGAATGCACAGGGTCTTGAGCCGCAATTGTGTGCACCATGTCTATCAATTCTCCATCAGAGCCAGCTCTGCAATCTAGCATTCTCTTTCCGCCATCAGAATCATCGCCTGTATCAAAGTCATCCTCGTAGGACTCGTCACCCTCTTCTTCCTGTGTTGGCATCTTCTCGGCATCATTGTCTCCTGCTCCAATATCTTGGCTACTTTGATTTTCGTTTTCAACTACAGTCGAGGTGTCGTCTCGTTCCATTGTAGTAGTAGCAGCTGAATCCGTCGACTGCGGTGGCTCGGCATCTACATGTAGAGCTGTGTTTAACGGCGTAAGAAGTGCTCGAGCTGAGCTCGGCGTCATCACCTTACCTCGAGGAATTGGCTGGCCAGTGTTTCTCCGATGAATTGGCATGGGTTTCTTTCGGACACCACCAGCACTACTTCCTCGGAACTGCAACCCAGGCGATGGCTCGACGAGGATTGATCCGGCAGAATATATCGCTGCAAGTGATCTGGAGTTTGTTTCCGGAGGTGTTGACCGTCTTGTTGGACTGGATGCAGGACGATCGCGCTTAAGCGGTTGCTCGCTTGATGGTTGGTCGTTAGTTTCTGGATCGGGAATCTTGACTTCTACCGGAGCAGTCTCAGGTCTCTTCAATTTCTGTGCGAACATTAATCGGAAGTTTTTACTCAGTGCTGGAGGAGCTAACTCGAGGTCAAATGCCTGTCGATGTCGTCCTCCAGAATGGCCACAGCCAAATATCTTAGAAGTAGGAGCACTTCGGGTCACAGCACGATCAGCAGTGATCTCTTTGCGGATTCTTGCCATCTCGCTAGCGTGTAGCATAGCAGACGATCTGCGTAGAGACGGCGAATGCTTGGGTTTTACGGCAAGCGCAGCAACTAACATATCGGTGTAGCAAGCAGATTGACGCCTGACCTTTGCTACTTTTTCAGCCTGGTACTCCGCCAAGTTGATTTTCTGTTTGGATTCTTCGACCGCATGGAGTAAAGTTGAGGCCAACATCACCATACGATCTTGAGCAGCGTGAACAACCGCGGTCTTCTGGAGCAGCCTCTCGAGGTCAAACTACAGTAAAAAAAAAAAAGAAATCAAAGTCTTAGGCATGTGTGGTTTAGCCAGAGTTGGCATCAAACTTCTTTACCTCAGTCATCGTATACGCGTACACAACCGATTCTTCTGCCAGCGCTGAAAGAATACTCATCACACAAATCTGCGCAGTAGAAAAACAATGAGAAAAGAAAACTGCCCCATAAACACTTGGAGCGTACCTGCAGGTTGATATTGAAGCGGAATTCCCTCATGATGCTCGCCAGCTCTGGGATAATCCCTGCGTCCACCATATCCTTCAGAATCGGCCTCTTCCCGTCGTCATCACGGTCCAAGGAGTTGACGTAGCGAAGAATGCTGTGGAGAATTTCCAGTTGCTGCGGCAAGTGCTGTTTGTTAGCTTGAGGCCCCGCACGGTCGCAACCATGTGCTCCTGACTGGCACTAAGACGCCGTAAAAGACCTCCATCACTTGGTGGTGTCTCCGTATTCGCCGGTGGATCGACAGACGATTGTCGTCCATATCGGCGACTTTCATTGCGGCCAATCGTTCGAAGCGGGATCCCCCGCTCTGCTTTCTCTGGCGCTACGTAGTGGAGGGAGTTGGTCGCCGTGTTGCGCAGTGGTTCCAAGGACACTCGTCTACTTTCCGTTCCGTTCATGCCCTTCGACTTGGACAGCACACTCAGTAGAAAAGCACTCGCTTTGGATCGAGGCGCTCGAGAGGGTCCAGCTATCGTTGGCATGATGTGCACAAGCGTCGCGGATCTCTCTTGGAGATATCGCGGCCGCAGCGACTTGTCTCCGCCATCGGGTTTCTCTTCCAGCGGCAATGACGAGATGGTAGTCCCTACAGCACTAGACGAGCGTCGCACCAAGTTGAGTCGTGGTCGATCGACGATCGTTTGCACTTCATAACTCTCAACCCTCTCCTCTTGTGGTGAATCGGCCGACTTCTGCTGCACTGAGGCCTCTTCTTCTTCGTCCGCCATGAAATTCGCTTCTCGCACAATACTTCGGATCATGACGTCTTCCTCCAAGTCTCTTATCTAGTCAAGAAAGCAAACTACTTCAACGATTCGTTCGAATTGGGAGGCGTATTGAAAAATAGATGGCGAACGTAACAGCCCTGCATTGACGGGCATTTACTAGCTGGATCGCTGCTTCTTGGACGCAGAGCTCAACGACTTCGACGAGCTGCTGCGTTTCTTACTGAAGCTCGAGCTCGAGCTCTTGCTTTTGCTGCTGCTGGACTTGCTCTTGGAAGAGCTGGAGCTCTTTTTCGCCTTCTTAGCAAGGTCATCTTCGTCCTTCGTGCTGCGACTCTTAAGCTCGTCATTCTCACGCTCGACCATGCGAGTAAGAACTTCGCCACGCTTCTGCAGCTCACCAATTGTCCGAGACTTAAAGAACCAGTCGAAACGGAACTGCCAGGCCTTGCGGATCTCATCGCGGATCTCGCCCCAGTGCTCAAGCGGGCCGTACTTGTTCATCATGACTACCAGGAACACATCCTCCTCCTGGATGTAGCCCTTGCTCTTATAGCCGCTTGGGTAGTGGATCCGCATGTCACGCAGAGGGTGGCTGTAGCGACTACATTTGCGAGCAAGCGCTTGCTTCACGACTTCGTTCCGCTCCAGTCGTTTCTCACCACGCTCGATCTTCTCGATGTGCTTAGCGTAGTCCTTCAGTTCCGTATAGCGGGACCAGAACGTATCGTAGTATCGTTCCACCTGGACTGGGTCCTTGCCTAGAACTAACGACACTTCGTCGCACACACGCACCTTGTCTGCACGGCCGTAGCGCTCGCAGCTAGTGATGAATTGCTTCAGATCCCGTCGGGTCCAGTCACCGAAGCCCTCTTTCTCGAGCTCTTCCAGTTCTTTCGCGTCCGCCGGCTCCATCGCCGTCTCATTCAGCTCCTTCTCAAGAGCAGCCGACTTGGCGTCGTCGCCCTCTCCTTCCTCGGCCGAGTTCTCCGCCGACTGCTCCGCCGACTCGTCTCCTTCCGCACTTTTGCTCTTGCGCGACTTCGCACGCTGCTCGTCAGCCTTCGCCTCTTTGATCAGGCGGGTCAATTCCTTACGGCGGTTTTCTACTATGGTCTTCTTGGTAAGTAGCGCTACCATACGATCCTGCTGGAAGAACTGGTAGTCGTGCACGACCGGCACCTTCGCCGCGTCCGAGCCTGATTTTTCGGCTTCTTCGGCTTGGACAGACCCGCCTGTTGACGATAGTACTCGTCTTCGTTGTAGTTCGACTTGCGCTCGCGCTGAGGGAGCGCAATAAACGTGGATGGTAGGATGTCGCCATTGTTTGTGTCTTTGGAAAAGACTTCTCCTTCAAACTCGTAGAGACTCGAAACGCTGGCATTGCCGTTGTCTCCGGACAGCGAGAAGTTCGCCAGATTGTGCTGCATGTCCGCATTGATCTTATCCTTCATGGCCTCCGTGCGCTCTTCACCGCGAGCCAGGATAGCGTCAATGTCATCGTCCGTAATCATAGACCCTCGAGCGTTAAAGATTTCGTCGGCACCGAAACGTACCATCGTCATCAGCTCGTCCTTGGACAGCTTCCGGTTCTGCTGAGCAAGACGGCCCTGCTGAATGATAGCGGCATCCAGATACAGCTTTCGTTCAGCGCGCTCAACGATCTTCTCCTCTACAGTGCCGTCCGTAATGAAACGGAACACGCGCACGATCTTCGTCTGTCCGATACGATGCGCACGATCCATAGCCTGGAGATCCACCTGCGGGTTCCAGTCGGAATCGAACAGAATGACAATGTCTGCCGTAGCTAAGTTAATACCTAAACCACCAGCACGAGTACTCAACAGGAAGCAGAACTTGGAGCTTCCTGGCGCATTGAACTCCTCCATCATGTTGTCGCGGTCTTCGCCCTTTGTGGACCCGTCAAGACGGCAATAGTCGTGGCCGAAGTAGCGCATGTAGTCCTCCAGAATGTCCATCATCGACGTCATCTGACAGAAGATCAAGACGCGGGAGCCTTGAGCTTGGAGCTTTGGCAGGAGCTTGTGCAACAGCGTCATCTTACCGCAGTTCTCCCATAGGTGAGGGCCTTCCTGGTACGGCGGACCAGGCTCTGCTCCTTCAAACAAATACGGGTGGTTGCAGACCTTACGCAATTGCATCAGGATGTTTAACAGACGAACACGGTCACTGCCGCCGATAGCGTTCAAATGCGTCGCATCGCGATGCAGCACGCGCATGTACCACTCGCGCTGCATCTCCGAGAGACCGACGTAGAGCTTGGTCTCGATCTTAGGAGGCAGCGAGTGTTCCACATCTGCCTTCAGACGACGCAGCAGGAACGGCCTTAGGATCGTGTGCAGTTTCTTAATCACGTTCTCCTGTCCTTCCTCCTCGTCCACATTAAACCACGAGTCAAAATCCTCAGCATCAGAGAAAATATCCGGCAGAAGGAAGTTCAACAGCGCCCACAGCTCGTGCAAATTGTTCTGCAGCGGTGTGCCTGTGATCAGCAGACGGTGCTCCACCTTAAACTCACGCACGACGCGCGAGAGCTTTGAGTTCTCGTTCTTAACTCGGTGGGCCTCATCAATCAGCAAGTAGCGCCATTTGATCTTCTGCAGCACGGCCTTCTCGATGATCGCAACCTCGTACGACAGCACAAGCGCGTCAAAGTCCTTCTTCACCACGCGTTCTCTCTGCACAGCTCGCTCTTCCTTAGAGCCCATGAACTTGTGCGCTCGGATGACCGGACACCATCTCTTGAGCTCTCGCATCCAGTTGCCCACCGTCGACTTTGGTACAATGATGATGTGCGGGCCTTCAATGCCGCGTGCTTCTCTCAAGTAGGCCAATAGGGAAATGGACTGCAAGGTCTTGCCCAGGCCCATCTCATCGGCCAAGATACCGTTCACGCCCGAGTCATGGAGGCGGATCATCCAGTTCAGACCTTCCAGTTGATACGGCTTCATGGTGCCGAACTTGATGATGGACGGCTGCTGCGTGATGCGCGTGTACCGCGCGTCGTCCATGTCCTGCAGGGCCTGCGCGTCGGCCTGCTTGTTGCCTTTGCCCCGCTTGGAGCCGGCCTCCTTGGCCGCCTTCTTCTTGGACATCTCCTTGCCCACGGCGCTGGAGCCGCCCATGAGGAAGTTGGTGAACACGTCGGACTGGGCCATGAGGAAGGCCATCTTCTTGTCGCGGGCCGACTTGGCCTCCCAGTCGGCGTCCTGCGCCAGGCTCTGCTTGACGGCGTCCAATGACTTGAGCTGGCGGTCGCGCTGGTCCTGGAGTACCAACTCTTCCTCTTTACGCAGTGCCTCGCGCTCCTCCTTGGACAGAATGTCCTTCTTGCTGTCCTCCGACGACTCGGCGGCATCGTCATCGCCATCGTCGTCGTCCGCCGTGTCGTTGTCCTCTACCGAGTCCCCATGGACTCGTCGTCGTCCTCCTTCTTGGGCGGATGAGGAATCATCTTGGGGACGCTGCTGCTGCGCGAGGACGACGCGCTACTGCCGCTGGGGCTCACGCTCGCACTGCTGGGACTGCCGCTCTCCGCCATCTCTTGCTTGCCGCCTTAAAACTGCCAAAGAGGCGCCAAAACTCGATGAAATAAACATTAGTGTGGAGAACATAAATAATATACTTAAATGAATGATGGACATTAACGGACGCTTTTGAGCACAATTGTCTTCAATTACGTCACCGTGGAATTCGGGCTATACTTCCACTAGATCGTTGTTGTTTAGCAAGTGTCGAGCGCGTTCGGCATGATGCAGTGGGGCCACCATCGAAGTGCTAGAGCACAAATTATATTTTTTTCTACCGCCAGGTCGTTTTCATCACGCAGCACAATGTAGTGGCAAGGCACGTTTGCACTGCCGTGGCCGTACAAGTAAAAGTCGGATTAGTGTGAATTCACAACGCCCGTGTCGATCACAGCGGGGCGTCGCTTACGCCCGTCGATCGCCGTGGTAGTGGCATCGATCGACCGATGTACTCCAAGTATGCCACACGAATTGCCCCACGATCCCGAGCGTCTGCTGAAGATGCTGCGGGACCTTTTCTAGTCATACTGTGAAAACATGAACTGCGTCCGGGAGTGTTCATCCACAAAGCGCTCCTCCATCGCATGACACATCACGGATTGTAAATTCTGCTCCACTTCCATACCAAACGCTACCAAGAATGGGTCATTGTTAAACGATGCTTGGCAGCGCTGCTCCAGTATTTTCTCCCGACAGGCGTCTGGCTGTATGCTGGCGTACTTGATATCTTCAGCTGTATCCACGTTGTAGTCATTCGCGCATTGTCCCGGTGCCACTTTGCACACTTTAATCGGTAGCCAGTCCTCATTGCCTACGAATTTCTAGCCAACATTCACCAACGCCAAATCCGGATAGCTCAGATGAATGTTATACCTTTGGCGGAAGTAATCCACGACAGACATTGCCCCACTTTTGATATTCATCAAGGCTTTGGTAGCGGAATCATCACTCAGCCCAACAATCGCGCGTCTGCGAGCTGTTCGATGCGTAGGAACAACCTTAATCCCACACAGCTCAGATGCTAAACGATTTTTTATCGCATTCTGAGAGAAATCCCACTTCTTGTGGATTGCCTTGACCAACTCCACGAGCGGGCTAGGAGAAAGAAAGAGCCTTGGAATTGGGGCGATGTTCATGAGTAGCTTCTAGCTGGCAAAATGCAGCGTTTGGTGGTAACCCCAGCAGAACTGCTTCCCACCCTGAAGTGGAATAGCGTTCATCATCGAGAAAAAGTTGGCCCTCACAGTAACCAAGCAAGATGGCGCCCTAAAGCTTGGAGATTTGGCAAAACATTCACGTCAGGATCTGAATTGTAATGTCGGAGAGAGTTTGTCGGAACCACTTCGGCGAGCTTCATCTGCACTACAAAGGATCGATGGTGGTGCCGGCCTCAATTGGCGCCCAGTTTGACCCCAGTGAACGTCTTGCTTTGGTTTGCCTGTGGCAGTTTGGAAGGAGCGTACAGCGCCGCCATGCCGTCATGCACAACACGAACACCACCGAACTCTGGCTCGTACTGCAAACGAGCAGCATTGATGATTCTTCGCACCAGTTTGCGTGATAGGCGCGGCGGCGTAGTCGACTGGTTGGTGATTCCAATGGTCGAGCACTCTACGTCCACGTGATACCTGAAGATTTTCGGAGGCACGGAATTTAATCGAACCCGAAAGCAGTTCAATTCAAGCTGCACGGCCCTCCCTCGCAACTCCAGGGCGGCGGCAAACGAGAAACTGGTCATCTGGGTTGACCTCGCGAATTCCAGCGCGGCTTGTCCATTCTTCTTGGATCGGTGGGTCTTTAATAGCATGACACACACCTCCATACCCTGAGCCAGCGACCATGACAGATTCAAGACCGACGAGGTCACTTCTATAGTAGCTTCCAACGTTACGGCCTTGACGCCCGTATTTACCACGGTTTCCACGGTCTTCACTGCCAGTGCTGGCACGGTACTCGCTACAGCCCCTGTAGCTCATTCGCTTCTCCATCTTTGCGGCAAAATGATTGTGAGAACACTTAGTCGACAGGACCGCCAGTACAGGAGCAACAGGATGATGTCATTTTGCTCGGCTAACCGTCCGCTGGATGAAATTGGCTTGCGAGTTGCGGCGGGGACGGGTAGCTTTGCGTCGGGAACCGCGAGATAAAACCAACCATAGGATGACGTGGGCAGCCCCGCCAAACCAAGCAACCAAACAATAACACCAGTCGAACGCTGCCTGCTATCCTGCTCTACTGTTTGATGTTCAATGACAAAGAAAACAAGAGAAACAAAACCCACACCCAGCTCAGTTAGTCATTGGTTCCATTCAGAGGCTACGTACTGCGTGTTCCTGTCCTCTTGTCAAAATCCACAACTCCCTCATTCACAGGCGACAGCAGGACGGCAATTATTCTGCCAGAGACGGCGACGTGCGTAGCAAGTGGTGGAGACCGAGGCCGCCCAGGGCCCCGTGTACGTGCTGGCGTAGACCCATCCGTGGTCGTCGCCCTTCTTCGTAGAGTAGGCCCATCCGGCACCTTCCAGTCTGTCCGGCACTTTGGGCGCCACGTGGTCAAAGTTGTCGGACGAGACCTGCAGGTCGAAGGTGGACCAGTGGCGACGCTCGTTGTTGTGCGAGGGCGTCCACTTGCCGTCGACGTAGTCCTCGTTCTCCCAGACGCAGAGTGTCTTCTGTCCGTCCGTCTCCACAGTGTAGCAGATATCCAGCTGCAACGTAGACTTTTGTTGCGGGTTCTTGGCGGCTTGCTGCAGGCCCGCAGGGACCGTCAGCTCGTACGTATCCACCGCGGCTTCATTGGGGCGCGCTTCAAACACGGACAGCGGCAGCGTCAGCTCGCCCAGCAAGTCATCCTGCTTGAAGCGGTCGCTATCTACCACCTGCACCGTCAGACGCCGCTCCGTGTGCGAAGGGGCCACCTCAAACTCGAACGTCTCGGCCGGCTGCCATACAGGATCCAGGCAGGCCGCCACGCAGGACGAACGCAGGTACTCGTCGCCCAGCTGGAAGGTCACGAACGGGTCGCTGGTGCTGCCCTGCAGATACGTGTCGGCCACCGGCAGGTTGTTGGCGCGCAGCAGCGTCACGATGAGCTGCGGCATCGCTAGGGGAGCTTTTGATCTGACACTTCAAGCAATAGTCCCGTAATTAACGACTTATTGTCACGTTTATTTACGGGAACGGTCCATTGGATAAGACGTCACTGGACTTGTAGCACGATGGCCGACGAACATGCCGCCGAGACACGGCAGCGACCCGAGTACGAACTCCACTGCGTGGCTTACTAGATGAGCCGCTTGCTTACCTTTATTATGCTCCGATAGACGCCTGCGACCGCGTCGACTGGAGCAAGACACGCTCTCGTACCTGAAGGAGGTGACGGAGATGCTGACGCAGGTCGACGACTCGACTCCGGAGGACAACGAGCTGCTGCTATGGAACGTGCTGGAGGAGCTGGCTCCACGAGCTGCTAGCGCCGCCTCGGACCGCCACGCCGGCGAGTTGTTGGAGGTGTTCCTGCCCAAGATGAGCGACCATCAGCTGCGCTTCTTCCTGCACAAGATGAATGGCTACACGAGCCACTTGTGGACCAACCGCTACTCGTCCCACGTGCTGCAGCACTTGCTGTCTAGAGCTAGTGCCGTGGTGGCGAAGGAGCAGGAGCTAGGGGGCAGGACGAACAGGACGACGACGATCGCATGCAGGACGTGCCGCTGATGAGCGACGTGATTGTGGAGATGGTCAAGGAGGTCGAGAGTGAGTGGATCACGCTTATGAACGACGTGAGCGCCAGTCACGTGCTGCGCTCCGTGCTGGCGGTGCTGGCTGGCAAGCCACTCGTGCCGGAGAAGCGCGGCAAGAAGGCCAAGCACCGAGTGGTGACGTTCACGGAGGCTCGACCGGGCAAAGACGGCAGCGAAGTCACATACGACGTGCCAAAGTCGTTTGAAAAGCTGTTCAAGGAGCTTTTGAACGTGCTGATTCAGAGCACAACGCACGAGCTGCAAAACTTGCTGTACGATCAGAACTCGGGGCCACTAATTGCTTCGGCGCTGAAGCTGGCGCCGTCGAAATACCAGCGGAAGCTTGCGGAGCGGATACTGCAGTGGGAGGACGAGGACTCGTGCGAGAGCGGCTTCTTTGACTTGGCTGCCGACGCGGTGACCAGCCACTTGCTCGAGGCGTTGTTCGAGAGCGCGAGCGACAAGTTTTTCGCCAAGGTTTTCCAGCGATGCGTGCGCGGCAAGATGCTGCAGCTCGCAGAACACAACATTGCCAACTACGTGGTGCAGCACGCGGTTGTGCGTATCGGCACGGAAGACTTGGCGCTGGAGGTGCTGGAGGAACTGGAGGCGTCACTGTGGACGCTGCTGACCATGGGTCGCCCTGGTGTCATCTGGCGAGTGGTGGAGATGTGTGTCAAGTTCAAGCAGCACCAGCAAGAAGTCTTTACGGCGCTGGAGAATGCCATCGCCAAGCAGGAAGGCAAGAAGCCTGAGGCTGTACGCAAAAACTTTGTGGCTTCCCTGCTAAACGTGCAGTTGTCAACCTCTGCGACGTCGGCAAAGGTACAATTGAACGTCATGGGCGCCAAGATCATCGAGCAATTGCAGAAGTTTGAAGCGGGCGAGTATTTGACGCCCTTGTACACGGCGATTCTTGCCTTCAACTCGGTGCAACTAGTAGCGTTGGCCAAGGACTCGACAGGCAGTCGCTGCGTGGTGGAGCCCATTTGGGAGTCGAAGGACCCCAGCACGGCATGGGTGCGCGACGCACTGTACGAACGCTTTGTGGGCAAGTTTGGTGCACTAGCTATGGATCGTCTCGGTGCCTTCTCGGTGATGAAATGCTACGAAGACCTGCCGCTGGAGAAGAAGGAGACTGTGGTGCATGAACTGTTGGCGGTGGAGACGCAGCTCACTGGCAGTCACTTCTCCCAGCTCGTGATGAACACGTGCCATCTCTTCGAGTACAAGCAAAGTCGTGAGAAGTGGGGGCGCTGTACACAAAGCAGCAGAAGATCGCCGACCTGTTCAAGGACGTAGAGGAGACCACGAACACGCACAAGAAGCACAAGAAGGACAAAAAGACAAAGAAACGTAAGGCCGTTCAGCTCACGGAAGAGGAGGCCGAACAGCGTAAGGAAGAAGTGGCTAAGAGTGCCGATGTAGCCATGATCATGGACGCTCTTCGAGGTGGAGCTTCTGGCAAGGAAAAGAAGCACAAAAGAGCAAGAAGAGCAAGAAGCATCGAGGTAGCGAGGACGAATAGATGGCGAAACACACTTAGAAGAGCTAAACAATATAGATGACAACGTAGATACGGGTAAAAAGGTGTGACGATCTTTACACCTTCTTGTAATTCAGCTCGAAGCTGCTGTGCACTTCCCAAACAGGCACCGCAGCTTCCTCCTCCGTATCACTTACATGATAGCGTCGGGCAGATTTTCGCTTGGCACACAGCGACATCTCAGCCAAACACGCCATCTCCTCCTCAGTGAACTTCGTCGAGGCCGTCGTGGCTAAAATGTCGCCGTCGATCGCCAACCCTGCGCCTCGCTGACACTCAAAGCGCATGCGAACGTGGTAAGATCGGTCGTCTGTCTGCGTAGCCCACTTGAACACGTCGAGATAGATCACGAGTTGGTTCTTCTCATCGACGGAGATGTCTCCTACGTAATCTCCGTTGGCTCCACCGGAACCGCCCGCAGTCGTGCCGTTCGGAAAGAGTCGAAATACGCGGTCCTTGCTATCTAGCACAACATGCATACAATCCAATCGACCAGCTATGCCAAGCGATGACCGGATCCGAAGCGAGCAGCCTTCGATATCTAGCGCTACTTCCAGCCGGACGACCTGCGATAGGATCTCGAACAGGGAGAGCAATGTCAATGTCATGTCCGACTCGCTCGGGGTATTTGGTTTCCACTGGGCACGCTCCATATCCAGCAGCCATGTGCCGGTCCAGTCTTTTCGATCGCATTGTGAGGGCGGTAAGCTGTGAGGAAATTCACCGCCACTCCTCTTCTCGGTAACTTTGTGTTGCTGATGAACGTATCGCGCATATGGGCCACGAAAGCATTCCATCCAGCGAAACTCTGGCCGCTCAATAGCTGGCGCACTTGCGGTCGCTTAGCATGGAAATCAGGGTATGAATACACCGCCGCGATGACCTCTTCAGCTACTTTTCCTAGGTTGCTAAGTGGTGTCGCCGCAAACACTTCAGCGTTCAGACGCTCCTCTAGCTCTCGTAGAAACAGCAAGAAGATCGCCCGTAGTTTCGTCTTGTCCAGCACACAGCCAGCGTGGAGGCGGAAAAACTTGCGCAGCCACTGGCGCGTTTGCTTTGAGGACAGCCAACCCAAGGCCTGCGCAGATACCCGCAACAGCGTCTGCAACTCGATCGGGACGGAAGCAGCGCGGCCCACATTATCCTCTTCCCCGGAAGCAGAACGAGAGTTACGATCGGCGCAGTGCTGGAGTAGAAGCTCCGAGAAGCAGTCTCTCCTGTCTGTCGTCGTCGATAGTAACTGAAGTAGTCTGCACTCTATCGTCTTCAAAATCTCGTCTACACAAGACGAATAGATCCCTAATGGCGCCCAGTCCAAGAACGCATACAACAGCGCTAGGTTCTTGGAGACCGCGACGGCTGAGGCGTTGGAGTGCTCCCAGAACAACTTGTTCTCCAACGGATGCACCACTATCTCTTCTGTGGGTCTCACAGCTACTCGACGTCGACGCTTTGCATCCGGTTCGTACGTGTTTTCCACTGGGTCGTCTCCCCACGCCTCGAAGCTGCTTTCACGCGGTGCAGGAACTACTCTAGCACTCTGTCCTGCTCGGTAGAGCGCTCGTTCATAGACCAGATCCTCCAAACCACCCCGGCGTTGGGAATATGTAGGCACACTGCGGTTCACGGGCATGTTGACCGTCTTGACCGCCATCTTCCGAGGTGGGGTGCCCAACTTCGACGCCGCCAACGCCGCTGCCTGTGCTGCTTGGATTTGCTCCAGCGGCGCGCGTCGGTACGAGATGACGGTGAACTCGGGCGAGGAGATGACGTGCAGCACTCGGTAGAGCTGCGTGAAGGCCTCGCTGCTGGAGATAGCCGTGAAGTTGTCGTCCATGTCGACGGCGCACTGCTCCACCACGTAGGCCTTGAGCACGTGCTTCATGAGTCTCTGGGCCTTGTTGGCGCCGCTCTCCCAGTCGTAGTACCACCGGGACACGCTCTTGCCGTTGAGGTGGAAGACGAGCGTCGAGTCCTCATCGTCGCTCTCAGCAGCTCGGATGACGAGCCCCGACGGTCGGTCCTGCACGCCGGCGATCCACTGCCCTTCGAGGTGGGTATCGGTCTGGACGTTGTGCTGGATCTTGTCCACTTGGACACACTCGCCGGCGCGCAGACTCACATCGCTGACTGCTTCGAAGCGTGCGAAAACCGAAAGCACTTGGCTGGGAGACGGCTTGAGCGGGGCCGAGCCTGGAGGACGCTCGGCCAGCTGCACTTGGACGCTGAGAGACGACCCGCAGTAGCTGCGGTCGATGTGCTCGGGACAGCAGTGCGGGAAGCAGCGCAGGATCTTGAGCCCCTTGGTGCGGTTGCTTCTGTGAATAGCAAGTGAGACAGAGACTGGTCAAATGGACCCCTCTGGGAGGCAGGGCTGGCGAGGGTCGCACCGCTTGTACTCGGGGCAGAAGAGCTGCTCGTGCGCGCACTCGAGGCGGAAGAAGCGGGCCGAGGCCACCTGCAGCGGCGCGGACGGGGGCGCCATGGGTCTCTGCGGGTCTTCCGATCGGATTGTGATGGTCCTTCCACAAAAAGCGTCCTCTCGCCTGCGCAGTCATTCGAGCACACGGCGAACTGTGTGAGGCGTCTTTGTCCAGCCGCCTGTCTTTGGTCCGGCTTCAACGCCGACCAAACTTGGTCGCCGTAAAGCAGCCAGCGAAGGCGAAGGCGCTGGCTCAGGTATCGGCGAGAGTTTACTACGCTCGGTTTCTTGACGACGCATCGACTTATTTTAAAGACGTCTGGCCAGAGGATTTCGAGAGCATGCCAATCGCGGTACGAGCTTGGAGATCGCAAGCCGCTGCAGCATCGTCTCGGTGCTGCTTTTCGCCGCGGGGGACAGGAAGACGAGGTCGCCCGCCAGCTAGACTGCGAAATTCTGGTTTGAACTGGGAGGGAGTCCACGCGCCCTCGCTGCAAACGAATCGCCAGCTGCGTCCGCGCCATCATCCCAGTTGACGTAAAAATGTTTCTGTTTCATTTTTCGGGACTCGATGGACGAGCGGAGACCAGCGGGTGATCGCTCGACAGAAGCGCGGACTCGCCCAGAACAAGTCGAGGGCGCGTTGGGGGTGGCCCAGACGCCTGTGAAAGCTGTATATCTGGAAGGTGATGACAAGTAGAAGAGGTGAGCACCGCTCAATGTTGATTCCCCGCCGTTGGAGCGCAACGATAGGCTTAAGAAAACTCATTGTTTGAATGTGGACGGGCTTCTTCTGCAAAATGGGGTGGGCTATTCTGCCCGGACAGTAAAAAAATTGTTTAACGTCTGCAGACGAAATGGGAAGCCTGGACGAAGGGCACTGGATTGCATCACAGCATTGGAATTCCGTGCGGGACAACGGTCGTGATGGCAACATTCCGACGAGTGTGATCCAGGATTTCGAAGTGGGATGGATGTAACGACGGCAGGAATGTGGTGGCGGGCATTGCCTTTGATGCTGGAGAGTGTCAACAGAAATGAATAGCTGGCTTCGGAAGGAAACATTGAAACCTCAGCTGGGGTTTGTTGGTCGACTACAACGCTCACAACAGCAGTGAAGATAACCCCGCTGCCTAATACCGCCGATAAGTATCCGCGAGGTCTTTTCACGGCAGCAACCAACGAAGCATGGTGTGAAGTATGCAATCGCTCGCATAGGATGCGCGCTTTGTGGCGGAAGACAAACTACCCGTCGGATCTCCCTTTGTGGTCGTTACTGAGCACGCTTTCGATCGATCCCGTCGGTGTCAATTTCAAATGTGTTGATCCGCTGGAAGCTGTCGACAGCACAATGGGGCTCCGCCGGTATAACGTAGTCACACGGATCCGTGGCTGCCAGTACTTCCTCCGGCAGTTTTGTTCGCGTCTGTCGCTCGATAGCGCAGGGCTGGATGCAGCAGTCGCGACAATGTGGCCGCGCATGCTGGGCATCACCCGTACGCTACCGAGGTTCTCGATAAAGAAAATGTACTGCGCGTCGTCGGACCCACTGCGGGGTGGCATCAACGCACCAGGAGGCGCAACTGCATGCGAGAACCCACTGTATCATCTAGTGCACGGACGAAGTGAGAGTTGAGGCTCTCTCCACGCTACCCGTGGACGCGAGAGGACCTTCGCGTAGCCCTCTCACGCCTGTCAAAACTGTTTTGACGGCACAGCAATCGATCTGCCCGGACTTCCGGCGGTGTCCAAGACGGACCGGCAGACAACTTGCGCTCGACGGCTTCGCGCCCACGTTGGGTCCATCTTCGGTGATCACAGGGAGACAGAGCGCGCGGATCACCCGAGTGCTTTTACTTTGTTTCCGTCTGCGGACCCGACGAGGACCTGAGCGCGTTCAGCACAAGCCGCTGCGAGCATGCAGACAGCTTCCGCGCCGGACGACCAGTACGACACGGTCGAGTCGACCGATCATTTGTTGCACGGCTCCAGAAAAATAAGCTGCGACGCACGCGGCCGGGAGAAGCTGCGCCGGCACAGGCAGTCGACGGTCCGGTTGAGCGCGACACAACTGGTTTTCGCGCGGCGAGATCAGGTGGAGGCGTGCTCGCGGCCCGGTGGACACCCGTCCGTCGCTGACGGACGATAGTTTAGCGGCGGCTTTCAGACTATCGCCGCTCCAGCCGCGACGGAGGCAGAAGCGAGTGCCTCGGTGTCGATATTTCTCGTTTGGGGCGGGCGTGGTCGCAGACACCGGGCGGGCGTGGGAGGTCCACGCCGGTCGCCGCCGACGAACTGCAGGCGGCCCGCCGTTGCAGCCTGGCGTTGCTGACATCGTCCTCGCGACGCTAAAACAAACAAACTAGCCGGCGGCGGACCGCGGCAAAGCGAAATCCTGTACTCTAGTGCAGCAGCCAAGCATTGCGGACACCGGTGGACGCGTGTGCAAATCTTTTCGAGCGCTTCAACGATCTGTCGGGCGGATCGGCGGACGAAAAATATTAGCGACCCGGAAACCACGCTGAAGCTCGCGCGGAAAAGAGTTGACGTGGTGTTGGACGACGGCGAACGCAATCCTGAACCCGCGAGGGCATACGTGCAGGCAGGAAGAGTGGGAACGGGCCCGCGGTCCCCTTTAGCATCGTTTGGTTTTACTCGTCGCGGTGAATATTTTTGAAGTGCCTCGCGAGGACGTTGCCGCAAAGAAGTGCGTCCACGACCTGGAGGACATTCTTCCGTCGGCCAAGTAGGTACTGCAAGCAGGCGTGGAGCGAGTCTGTCGGCCGCCGTCGTCATTGCGCGACTATGACACCGTGATTAGGAGACGCCGCGAGCGAAAATGGCCGCAAAGTCGACACTGCATCGTGGTAGTGCTGCTCAAGCTTCGACGTTGGCAACTGTGGCGGTGCTGGCAGGACATTTTCCGACTGGTGTGGACGTCGGAGGCACCGTCGCGAGGACCGGAGCCGGACACTCGCCATTCTGCTGCAGAGAACGTGTCCACGAACGCAAAAACAAACCGCCGGGCCGCCGTGACGCCCCGTAGGACCGTAGCGCAGCGAGAAAATATACCGAGGAAGTGGGTGACGACACCGGTGGACCCTTCTGCAAATCGTTCCGGTCACTTCAGCGACCTGGCGGCCGGGTCGGCGGGCAAAAAATATTAGCGGCCGCGATAAATTGAATCCGAGCCGAGACACAACGGGTGCGCGGCGCGGCGCCGGGAGCTGTTTGTCGGCACGGGTCGGCCACTACAGATGCGTCGTGTGGTCCAGATTTCCGTACACCCTGCTGGGTGCGCCGGCACCGACGAGCCACAGTAGCGATTTTGGGGCGGAAACGGTGGGAAGAGCGCCGGCACAAGGTTTGTGCCACGCTCGGCGCCCGAAACTCGTGTTGTTGCGGCACGGACGTGTCGGGGCGACCGTTTCCCGTCCAGCAATGACCCTGACGGTGGAGATTACAGACTGTTGTTTCGAAAGCAGCCCACGGCTGTGGATTCGGTCGGATCTGTGCGGCGTGGGGGACACAAGTGGTGGGGACACACGTCCGGCGGTGCCGTGGCAGCGCGCTCGACCCGCGGACTCCGTCGATAGCGTCTCGTGAGCGTAGAGCGTAGATCGGCGCCGGAAAAATACCAGGACTACCGTGGATGCTATCAGCGCCGGTGAAACCCGCGAAACCGCGGCTCGCGGCTCCACGGAGGCCTAGCAAAGGTGGCGAATGCGCTCGACAGCACATCTGGGAGGCTGATGACGCCGTCGGTAGTGAGAAGACCCAGCTGACAGGAAGATACGATGCTGGACCAACGGCCACGTACGGAACAGTGGTGTCGGCGGTGAATAAATCTGGTGTGGGATGGAATTCGAGGGTATCGGCGAGAATTTCGGTCGGCTCCGTGGCGGCGGACGCTGGAGACGCTTGAACGGAGCGTGGCGGAAGTAGTTTTCGAGTTGTCGGAGGTGTCCAAGCGCAGGTGGACACCTGTCCATCGGTCGCGAGCGGTCGTGAGCGGTCGTGGACGACTCGTTTTCGGCGGCTTCTAGGTTCCGCCGCGGCGATGCGGCAGAAAATGAATGTCGGAGCCTCGCGGAAAATATTTGTGGACAACTGTGGCGGTGCTGGCAGGACATTTTCCGACTGGTGTGGACGTCGGAGGCACCGTCGCGAGGACCGGAGCCGGACACTCGCCATTCTGCTGCAGAGAACGTGTCCACGAACGCAAAAACAAACCGCCGGGCCGCCGTGACGCCCCGTAGGACCGTAGCGCAGCGAGAAAATATACCGAGGAAGTGGGTGACGACACCGGTGGACCCTTCTGCAAATCGTTCCGGTCACTTCAGCGACCTGGCGGCCGGGTCGGCGGGCAAAAATATTAGCGGCCGCGATAAATTGAATCCGAGCCGAGACACAACGGAGTGCGCGGCGCGGCGCCGGGAGCTGTTTGTCGGCACGGGTCGGCCACTACAGATGCGTCGTGTGGTCCAGATTTCCGTACACCCTGCTGGGTGCGCCGGCACCGACGAGCCACAGTAGCGATTTTGGGGCGGAAACGGTGGGAAGAGCGCCGGCACAAGGTTTGTGCCACGCTCGGCGCCCGAAACTCGTGTTGTTGCGGCACGGACGTGTCGGGGCGACCGTTTCCCGTCCAGCAATGACCCTGACGGTGGAGATTACAGACTGTTGTTTCGAAAGCAGCCCACGGCTGTGGATTCGGTCGGATCTGTGCGGCGTGGGGGACACAAGTGGTGGGGACACACGTCCGGCGGTGCCGTGGCAGCGCGCTCGACCCGCGGACTCCGTCGATAGCGTCTCGTGAGCGTAGAGCGTAGATCGGCGCCGGAAAAATACCAGGACTACCGTGGATGCTATCAGCGCCGGTGAAACCCGCGAAACCGCGGCTCGCGGCTCCACGGAGGCCTAGCAAAGGTGGCGAATGCGCTCGACAGCACATCTGGGAGGCTGATGACGCCGTCGGTAGTGAGAAGACCCAGCTGACAGGAAGATACGATGCTGGACCAACGGCCACGTACGGAACAGTGGTGTCGGCGGTGAATAAATCTGGTGTGGGATGGAATTCGAGGGTATCGGCGAGAATTTCGGTCGGCTCCGTGGCGGCGGACGCTGGAGACGCTTGAACGGAGCGTGGCGGAAGTAGTTTTCGAGTTGTCGGAGGTGTCCAAGCGCAGGTGGACACCTGTCCATCGGTCGCGAGCGGTCGTGAGCGGTCGTGGACGACTCGTTTTCGGCGGCTTCTAGGTTCCGCCGCGGCGATGCGGCAGAAAATGAATGTCGGAGCCTCGCGGAAAATATTTGTGGACAACTGTGGCGGTGCTGGCAGGACATTTTCCGACTGGTGTGGACGTCGGAGGCACCGTCGCGAGGACCGGAGCCGGACACTCGCCATTCTGCTGCAGAGAACGTGTCCACGAACGCAAAAACAAACCGCCGGGCCGCCGTGACGCCCCGTAGGACCGTAGCGCAGCGAGAAAATATACCGAGGAAGTGGGTGACGACACCGGTGGACCCTTCTGCAAATCGTTCCGGTCACTTCAGCGACCTGGCGGCCGGGTCGGCGGGCAAAAAATATTAGCGGCCGCGATAAATTGAATCCGAGCCGAGACACAACGGAGCGCGGCGCGGCGCCGGGAGCTGTTTGTCGGCACGGGTCGGCCACTACAGATGCGTCGTGTGGTCCAGATTTCCGTACACCCTGCTGGGTGCGCCGGCACCGACGAGCCACAGTAGCGATTTTGGGGCGGAAACGGTGGGAAGAGCGCCGGCACAAGGTTTGTGCCACGCTCGGCGCCCGAAACTCGTGTTGTTGCGGCACGGACGTGTCGGGGCGACCGTTTCCCGTCCAGCAATGACCCTGACGGTGGAGATTACAGACTGTTGTTTCGAAAGCAGCCCACGGCTGTGGATTCGGTCGGATCTGTGCGGCGTGGGGGACACAAGTGGTGGGGACACACGTCCGGCGGTGCCGTGGCAGCGCGCTCGACCCGCGGACTCCGTCGATAGCGTCTCGTGAGCGTAGAGCGTAGATCGGCGCCGGAAAAATACCAGGACTACCGTGGATGCTATCAGCGCCGGTGAAACCCGCGAAACCGCGGCTCGCGGCTCCACGGAGGCCTAGCAAAGGTGGCGAATGCGCTCGACAGCACATCTGGGAGGCTGATGACGCCGTCGGTAGTGAGAAGACCCAGCTGACAGGAAGATACGATGCTGGACCAACGGCCACGTACGGAACAGTGGTGTCGGCGGTGAATAAATCTGGTGTGGGATGGAATTCGAGGGTATCGCTCGGGTTGTTGTGCTGGACTGTATGAATAAATGGACACCAGCTTAGTTGTCAAGATAGACACGATGACATGTCATTACAGGAAAGAAGAAAATACGATGCTGTTGAAAAATATTCATCAGAAGGGCGCATGAGATCCCAGCGCCCCCTCCCTCACAGTTTGCAGTAAGGCAAGCTGAACTTGCCAAGCTGTTTCCAATCAGCGGTTGGGCTCGAACCCGCGCTCTCGCGAATGAAGCGCAAATGAGTTTCGGTCGCAGCGGTACATTTCTCTCGCAGACGCATCTCCTTTAATCGTAAGGCTTCTTCCGGCGTGAAAAGCGCCCCGCAGCGGTCGTTAAAATGTCGCCATCTACGCACAGGCGACAATCGCCCCATTTAATGCGCATGCGCAAGTAGTAAGACGGGCGCTCGTCCGAGAAGCACCAGTCGAATAGCTGCAGGAACACCACAACTTGATCCGGCTGGACCGCTTCGATTTCACCAATGTAGTCTCCGCTGACACCATCTACACTGGACGACATCCCGTTTGGAAACATGGAGAATACGCGGTCCTTGCCATCCAGGACCAAGCGCGTGGCATTTAACGGTCCCGACACTCCTTGGGTTGATCGAACGAATAAGGACCCGCCTAGGAGGTCCATGGCGATCTCCAAATGCGCTAACTGCGAGATGGTCTCGATTAAGGAAAAGAAAGAAATTGGCCCTGTGGCCTCATCAATAACGCCACTGAAATCCCTCGCTTCTGTGAATTCCCACGCGGCCTTATTGACGTTCATTAGCCACTCGCCCTGCCAGTCTCTCTCAACAATATTTCGAGGCTGGTGCGCTTGAACGAAATTCAAGTCTGGCACGCTGGTCAGAGACCGACGTACGCCCGGACGCGCAGACATACTGATGTACGTCTCGCGCATTTGTGCCACAAAGGCGTTCCAGCCCGAAAAGCACTGTCCGCTCAGGATCTGCCGTACGCGATGGCGCCGGCTACGGAAGTATTCGCACGAATACACTGCCACAATAATTTCCTCGGCGGCGTTGGCCAGGCTGAGCAGATCCGAACTTGCGAAGACTCGTGCGTCCATGCGGTCTTCTAACTCCTTCAGAAACAGCAAGAAGCATTCACGCATCGCATTCTTGTCCAGCACCGACGCGGCGTACTGCCTGAAAAAACGCGCAACCACTGCTGCGTGTCCTCCGAGAAAACCCACATCGTCAACTCCGACAGCACGCGCAGAAGTGCTGTTATTGCTGGGGACCACACTGGCTTTCTGCCCGCGTCCTGGCCTCGATGGATGGTCGTAAAAGCACTGTACTTGTCGATCTGGTCCAGCAGGGTCTTGGAGAAGCAGTCAAGCGTGTCGTCACTTTCTGCAGTGCGTAGTTGATTGACTTCGAACTTCGTGTGGATTAAGCGCACAAGTCCATCAGCAAAGGAAGCATAGAGACTTAGCGGGGCCCAGCGAAGGAACGAGTACACTAACGCTAAATTCTTTGATACAGATACAGCCGGCAGGTTGGCGTGCTCCCACCGCAGGGCGTCTTGCAGTAGTTCGTCAGGATCTGGTGCTGTCGCTGCAGGTCGTTCGGGACGCTCGGGGCGTTTTGCGCCCGTGGATGAGCTGCACTGCGCGTTCTGCTCGAGGAGAAATTGTCCTTGCTGACACTCGATACGAGCTGCTGGACACATGGGTGTGAGATAACACATTAGCAGGGTTACCGCCGTCATCGGGCGCAGGTTCGTGCACAGGTCTGTTCACAAAGGTGCTGGCAGCACCGCCTTCCCACGCTGTCTGGTATTCCCTCCACTTGGTGCAGCCTGGTACGCATCAGACGGCGCGCGGCGGTAGGAGATGACGGTGAACTCGGGCGAGGTTGCGACGTGCACGACACGGTACAGCAATGTATGCGCTTGGGGTGCAGTGAAAGCAGTGAAGTTGCCGTCCTGGTCGACCGCACAGCGCTCGAACACGTACGCCTTGATCACGTGCTTCGTGAGGCGCTGCGCCTTGTTGGCGCCGCTCTCCCAGTCGTAGTACCAGCGGGAGAACGGCTTGCCGTTGAGGTGGAAGACGAGCGGCTTGTGGTCATTTGACGGCATACCCGGCGTGCAGATGGTGGTCACGAGTCTCGACGGCCGGTCGAGCACTCCCGCCACCCACTGGGCCTCCAGGTTGCTGTTCGACTGTGTTTCTGCGGCGATCCGGTCGACCTCGACGCACTCGCCCGGCCGCAAGCTCACGTCGCTCACGGCCTCGAAGCGGGCAAACACGACCAATGTTTCGTTGGGCGGCGGGTCTTGGCCTTGCTGGATCGAGCCCTGGGCTAACTGCACGCGCAGACTGAGCGACGTGCCGCAGTAGCTGCGGTCGATGTGCTCGGGGCAGCAGTGAGGGAAGCACCTGCGCTTTCGATACGAGACGAGTGAGCAAGCAAGACATGTCCATTGTTACGCGAACGGTGTTATGGCCGTGACAAGACTCTCAGTCGTACCGGAGGATCTTGAGGCCTTTGGTGCGGTTGCTCCTGGACACGTACACACAGAATAGAGGAAGCAGATGAGTGAGAACCCCACGAAGCCGAATATTGGCGTCGTTTCTGTCTCTTCAAGTGCGTCGCCTTGCTGCGTCTGCGCGAGCCACGGCTGTCGACCATACCTACCGCTTGTACTCGGAGTGGAAGAGCTGCGGGTGGTTGCATTCAGGGTGGAAGAAGGCGGCAGTCTCCACCGGGATAAGCTGCCGCAGCTCGGGGCGGCCATCGTTTCAAGGAAGGGATTTTGGAGACGACGTGGGACCATCGCGCAGAAATTAGCGAAATATTCGATTAGGGAGGGGAAGTGACTCTTGAAGAGAAGTACGGTATCGTGGGTGTGGATGTATTAATACAACGTTCGGGATGTTGCACGCGGAGAAAAGGCAGCGTTGAGCATGAATTATTTTGAAGCATCGAGTAAACGCCATGTAATGGAATCGCAAACGCCGCATACCATGCATGATAATTGTCCTATCATGAGCTGGAGATTATATGGGATTGGAGAGAAGTCGAGTTGATTCAGATACTTCAACGTGTTTATTCTTATGGTTGGGGGGTATTTACACTGATCTTGAATGATGATTGAATTTGAATGTGAAGTTAATTATTTCCTTTCTTCTGGATGGTTTCTATAGGCCCTCCCGTATGCACAACCCACTGGACCATTCGGACAGGAGACAAGCCTATAGCCCAGCCCAACAAGGATTAATGTCAATTGGTCACTACCGGTAATGCCGATACCAAACCGGTAGAGATATGGGCCCTCTCAACGCTGGTCAGTACCGGTAATACCGGTACGATATTGCTTTGTATGTCCATCCTACTTTGTTTGTACGCTGCCAACCGCCAATATTCTCATGTATCCACGAGGGCGCTGAGAAGTAGGTGCACTAAATGCCGAAAATACATATCACCGGGACCAGATTTTAGAAACCCTATCCCAGTATTCGCGTAGCCCGAGTACTTCCACCAAAATGCTATTGTATTTCGAGAAGCTAGTGTGGCGTTGACAACACACATATAAAAAATAAAAGATTGAGTATACAGTTCATTTTACTCGCACTAGAAAATCTTCCCATCAAAGTGAAATCCCTGCTAAGGAATTCGGCTTGGATCCAACAGAAATTAAGGCTGTGTTCGCGATGTCCCTCGATTTCAGGCAGATAACAGCGTTTTAGCTGAAAATTTTGAACTGCGAATACGACAATATCATAATTTGCTTCCCGCCCGTTTCTGCTGTGATTATGGAAAACAGACATCAACGCAAGTTTCAAGTAAACACAACTAACTAGCTGCTCAAGTCAAATTCCTTTTCAACTATGGAGGAGCTTCTTGAGATTTCCCTCTCTTAAGCAAATATGGTGGAAGCACACTTAGTGAAGATCGAAAACAGATCGATATCCTCACGCACTTTCATCTTCTCGTAGTTTAGCTGGAAGTTGCTGTGCATTTCCCAGGCCGGTAACGGGGCTTCACCGCCAACACGGGTCTTGTCGACAGATTTGGACTTGGCACGCAATGGCATTTCGGCCACCTCCTCCTCAGTGAACTTCGTCGAGGCCGTCGTGGCTAAAATGTCGCCGTCGATCGCCAACCCTGCGCCTCGCTGACACTCAAAGCGCATGCGAACGTGGTAAGATCGGTCGTCTGTCTGCGTAGCCCACTTGAACACGTCGAGATAGATCACGAGTTGGTTCTTCTCATCGACGGAGATGTCTCCTACGTAATCTCCGTTGGCTCCACCGGAACCGCCCGCAGTCGTGCCGTTCGGAAAGAGTCGAAATACGCGGTCCTTGCTATCTAGCACAACATGCATACAATCCAATCGACCAGCTATGCCAAGCGATGACCGGATCCGAAGCGAGCAGCCTTCGATATCTAGCGCTACTTCCAGCCGGACGACCTGCGATAGGATCTCGAACAGGGAGAGCAATGTCAATGTCATGTCCGACTCGCTCGGGGTATTTGGTTTCCACTGGGCACGCTCCATATCCAGCAGCCATGTGCCGGTCCAGTCTTTTCGATCGCATTGTGAGGGCGGTAAGCTGTGAGGAAATTCACCGCCACTCCTCTTCTCGGTAACTTTGTGTTGCTGATGAACGTATCGCGCATATGGGCCACGAAAGCATTCCATCCAGCGAAACTCTGGCCGCTCAATAGCTGGCGCACTTGCGGTCGCTTAGCATGGAAATCAGGGTATGAATACACCGCCGCGATGACCTCTTCAGCTACTTTTCCTAGGTTGCTAAGTGGTGTCGCCGCAAACACTTCAGCGTTCAGACGCTCCTCTAGCTCTCGTAGAAACAGCAAGAAGATCGCCCGTAGTTTCGTCTTGTCAGCACACAGCCAGCGTGGAGGCGGAAAAACTTGCGCAGCCACTGGCGCGTTTGCTTTGAGGACAGCCAACCCAAGGCCTGCGCAGATACTCGCAACAGCGTCTGCAACTCGATCGTGACGGAAGCAGCGCGGCCCACATTATCCTCTTCCCCGGAAGCAGAACGGCAGTCGCGATCGGCGCAGTGCTGGAATAGAAGCTCCGAGAAGCAGTCTCTCTTGTCAGCTCGAAGTGCTGTCGTCGGTAACAGCTGAAGACTGCGCTCCATCGTCTCCACAATCCCATTGACACAAGACGAATAAAGCCCCAGTGGTGCCCAGCTCAAGAGTGCGTATAATAGCGCCAGGTTCTTAGAGACAGCTACGGCCGTAGGCTTGGAGTGCTCCCAGAGCAGCTTGCCCTCTAGTGGATGCGCCAATATCTCTTCTGTGGGCTTCACAGCTACTCGATGACGACGCTTTGCATCCAGTTTTGGTTCGTACGTGCCATCCAGTCGGTCATCTCCCCATGTCTTAAGGCTGCTTTGTCGCAGGACAGGGACCACTGTATCGCT
>JAAVTG010000603.1:0-29857 GCA_011947345.1 Phytophthora quininea | reverse complement strand
AAAGCAGCCAGCGAAGGCGAAGGCGCTGGCTCAGGTATCGGCGAGTTTACTACGCTCGGTTTCTTGACGACGCATCGACTTATTTTAAAGACGTCTGGCCAGAGGATTTCGAGAGCATGCCAATCGCGGTACGAGCTTGGAGATCGCAAGCCGCTGCAGCATCGTCTCGGTGCTGCTTTTCGCCGCGGGGACAGGAAGACGAGGTCGCCCGCCAGCTAGACTGCGAAATTCTGGTTTGAACTGGGAGGGAGTCCACGCGCCCTCGCTGCAAACGAATCGCCAGCTGCGTCCGCGCCATCATCCCAGTTGACGTAAAAAATGTTTCTGTTTCATTTTTCGGGACTCGATGGACGAGCGGAGACCAGCGGGTGATCGCTCGACAGAAGCGCGGACTCGCCCAGAACAAGTCGAGGGCGCGTTGGGGGTGGCCCAGACGCCTGTGAAAGCTGTATATCTGGAAGGTGATGACAAGTAGAAGAGGTGAGCACCGCTCAATGTTGATTCCCGCCGTTGGAGCGCAACGATAGGCTTAAGAAAACTCATTGTTTGAATGTGGACGGGCTTCTTCTGCAAAATGGGGTGGGCTATTCTGCCCGGACAGTAAAAAATTGTTTAACGTCTGCAGACGAAATGGGAAGCCTGGACGAAGGGCACTGGATTGCATCACAGCATTGGAATTCCGTGCGGGACAACGGTCGTGATGGCAACATTCCGACGAGTGTGATCCAGGATTTCGAAGTGGGATGGATGTAACGACGGCAGGAATGTGGTGGCGGGCATTGCCTTTGATGCTGGAGAGTGTCAACAGAAATGAATAGCTGGCTTCGGAAGGAAACATTGAAACCTCAGCTGGGGTTTGTTGGTCGACTACAACGCTCACAACAGCAGTGAAGATAACCCCGCTGCCTAATACCGCCGATAAGTATCCGCGAGGTCTTTTCACGGCAGCAACCAACGAAGCATGGTGTGAAGTATGCAATCGCTCGCATAGGATGCGCGCTTTGTGGCGGAAGACAAACTACCCGTCGGATCTCCCTTTGTGGTCGTTACTGAGCACGCTTTCGATCGATCCCGTCGGTGTCAATTTCAAATGTGTTGATCCGCTGGAAGCTGTCGACAGCACAATGGGGCTCCGCCGGTATAACGTAGTCACACGGATCCGTGGCTGCCAGTACTTCCTCCGGCAGTTTTGTTCGCGTCTGTCGCTCGATAGCGCAGGGCTGGATGCAGCAGTCGCGACAATGTGGCCGCGCATGCTGGGCATCACCCGTACGCTACCGAGGTTCTCGATAAAGAAAATGTACTGCGCGTCGTCGGACCCACTGCGGGGTGGCATCAACGCACCAGGAGGCGCAACTGCATGCGAGAACCCACTGTATCATCTAGTGCACGGACGAAGTGAGAGTTGAGGCTCTCTCCACGCTACCCGTGGACGCGAGAGGACCTTCGCGTAGCCCTCTCACGCCTGTCAAAACTGTTTTGACGGCACAGCAATCGATCTGCCCGGACTTCCGGCGGTGTCCAAGACGGACCGGCAGACAACTTGCGCTCGACGGCTTCGCGCCCACGTTGGGTCCATCTTCGGTGATCACAGGGAGACAGAGCGCGCGGATCACCCGAGTGCTTTTACTTTGTTTCCGTCTGCGGACCCGACGAGGACCTGAGCGCGTTCAGCACAAGCCGCTGCGAGCATGCAGACAGCTTCCGCGCCGGACGACCAGTACGACACGGTCGAGTCGACCGATCATTTGTTGCACGGCTCCAGAAAAATAAGCTGCGACGCACGCGGCCGGGAGAAGCTGCGCCGGCACAGGCAGTCGACGGTCCGGTTGAGCGCGACACAACTGGTTTTCGCGCGGCGAGATCAGGTGGAGGCGTGCTCGCGGCCCGGTGGACACCCGTCCGTCGCTGACGGACGATAGTTTAGCGGCGGCTTTCAGACTATCGCCGCTCCAGCCGCGACGGAGGCAGAAGCGAGTGCCTCGGTGTCGATATTTCTCGTTTGGGGCGGGCGTGGTCGCAGACACCGGGCGGGCGTGGGAGGTCCACGCCGGTCGCCGCCGACGAACTGCAGGCGGCCCGCCGTTGCAGCCTGGCGTTGCTGACATCGTCCTCGCGACGCTAAAACAAACAAACTAGCCGGCGGCGGACCGCGGCAAAGCGAAATCCTGTACTCTAGTGCAGCAGCCAAGCATTGCGGACACCGGTGGACGCGTGTGCAAATCTTTTCGAGCGCTTCAACGATCTGTCGGGCGGATCGGCGGACGAAAAATATTAGCGACCCGGAAACCACGCTGAAGCTCGCGCGGAAAAGAGTTGACGTGGTGTTGGACGACGGCGAACGCAATCCTGAACCCGCGAGGGCATACGTGCAGGCAGGAAGAGTGGGAACGGGCCCGCGGTCCCCTTTAGCATCGTTTGGTTTTACTCGTCGCGGTGAATATTTTTGAAGTGCCTCGCGAGGACGTTGCCGCAAAGAAGTGCGTCCACGACCTGGAGGACATTCTTCCGTCGGCCAAGTAGGTACTGCAAGCAGGCGTGGAGCGAGTCTGTCGGCCGCCGTCGTCATTGCGCGACTATGACACCGTGATTAGGAGACGCCGCGAGCGAAAATGGCCGCAAAGTCGACACTGCATCGTGGTAGTGCTGCTCAAGCTTCGACGTTGGCAACTGTGGCGGTGCTGGCAGGACATTTTCCGACTGGTGTGGACGTCGGAGGCACCGTCGCGAGGACCGGAGCCGGACACTCGCCATTCTGCTGCAGAGAACGTGTCCACGAACGCAAAAACAAACCGCCGGGCCGCCGTGACGCCCCGTAGGACCGTAGCGCAGCGAGAAAATATACCGAGGAAGTGGGTGACGACACCGGTGGACCCTTCTGCAAATCGTTCCGGTCACTTCAGCGACCTGGCGGCCGGGTCGGCGGGCAAAAAATATTAGCGGCCGCGATAAATTGAATCCGAGCCGAGACACAACGGAGTGCGCGGCGCGGCGCCGGGAGCTGTTTGTCGGCACGGGTCGGCCACTACAGATGCGTCGTGTGGTCCAGATTTCCGTACACCCTGCTGGGTGCGCCGGCACCGACGAGCCACAGTAGCGATTTTGGGGCGGAAACGGTGGGAAGAGCGCCGGCACAAGGTTTGTGCCACGCTCGGCGCCCGAAACTCGTGTTGTTGCGGCACGGACGTGTCGGGGCGACCGTTTCCCGTCCAGCAATGACCCTGACGGTGGAGATTACAGACTGTTGTTTCGAAAGCAGCCCACGGCTGTGGATTCGGTCGGATCTGTGCGGCGTGGGGACACAAGTGGTGGGGACACACGTCCGGCGGTGCCGTGGCAGCGCGCTCGACCCGCGGACTCCGTCGATAGCGTCTCGTGAGCGTAGAGCGTAGATCGGCGCCGGAAAAATACCAGGACTACCGTGGATGCTATCAGCGCCGGTGAAACCCGCGAAACCGCGGCTCGCGGCTCCACGGAGGCCTAGCAAAGGTGGCGAATGCGCTCGACAGCACATCTGGGAGGCTGATGACGCCGTCGGTAGTGAGAAGACCCAGCTGACAGGAAGATACGATGCTGGACCAACGGCCACGTACGGAACAGTGGTGTCGGCGGTGAATAAATCTGGTGTGGGATGGAATTCGAGGGTATCGGCGAGAATTTCGGTCGGCTCCGTGGCGGCGGACGCTGGAGACGCTTGAACGGAGCGTGGCGGAAGTAGTTTTCGAGTTGTCGGAGGTGTCCAAGCGCAGGTGGACACCTGTCCATCGGTCGCGAGCGGTCGTGAGCGGTCGTGGACGACTCGTTTTCGGCGGCTTCTAGGTTCCGCCGCGGCGATGCGGCAGAAAATGAATGTCGGAGCCTCGCGGAAAATATTTGTGGACAACTGTGGCGGTGCTGGCAGGACATTTTCCGACTGGTGTGGACGTCGGAGGCACCGTCGCGAGGACCGGAGCCGGACACTCGCCATTCTGCTGCAGAGAACGTGTCCACGAACGCAAAAACAAACCGCCGGGCCGCCGTGACGCCCCGTAGGACCGTAGCGCAGCGAGAAAATATACCGAGGAAGTGGGTGACGACACCGGTGGACCCTTCTGCAAATCGTTCCGGTCACTTCAGCGACCTGGCGGCCGGGTCGGCGGGCAAAAAATATTAGCGGCCGCGATAAATTGAATCCGAGCCGAGACACAACGGAGTGCGCGGCGCGGCGCCGGGAGCTGTTTGTCGGCACGGGTCGGCCACTACAGATGCGTCGTGTGGTCCAGATTTCCGTACACCCTGCTGGGTGCGCCGGCACCGACGAGCCACAGTAGCGATTTTGGGGCGGAAACGGTGGGAAGAGCGCCGGCACAAGGTTTGTGCCACGCTCGGCGCCCGAAACTCGTGTTGTTGCGGCACGGACGTGTCGGGGCGACCGTTTCCCGTCCAGCAATGACCCTGACGGTGGAGATTACAGACTGTTGTTTCGAAAGCAGCCCACGGCTGTGGATTCGGTCGGATCTGTGCGGCGTGGGGGACACAAGTGGTGGGGACACACGTCCGGCGGTGCCGTGGCAGCGCGCTCGACCCGCGGACTCCGTCGATAGCGTCTCGTGAGCGTAGAGCGTAGATCGGCGCCGGAAAAATACCAGGACTACCGTGGATGCTATCAGCGCCGGTGAAACCCGCGAAACCGCGGCTCGCGGCTCCACGGAGGCCTAGCAAAGGTGGCGAATGCGCTCGACAGCACATCTGGGAGGCTGATGACGCCGTCGGTAGTGAGAAGACCCAGCTGACAGGAAGATACGATGCTGGACCAACGGCCACGTACGGAACAGTGGTGTCGGCGGTGAATAAATCTGGTGTGGGATGGAATTCGAGGGTATCGGCGAGAATTTCGGTCGGCTCCGTGGCGGCGGACGCTGGAGACGCTTGAACGGAGCGTGGCGGAAGTAGTTTTCGAGTTGTCGGAGGTGTCCAAGCGCAGGTGGACACCTGTCCATCGGTCGCGAGCGGTCGTGAGCGGTCGTGGACGACTCGTTTTCGGCGGCTTCTAGGTTCCGCCGCGGCGATGCGGCAGAAAATGAATGTCGGAGCCTCGCGGAAAATATTTGTGGACAACTGTGGCGGTGCTGGCAGGACATTTTCCGACTGGTGTGGACGTCGGAGGCACCGTCGCGAGGACCGGAGCCGGACACTCGCCATTCTGCTGCAGAGAACGTGTCCACGAACGCAAAAACAAACCGCCGGGCCGCCGTGACGCCCCGTAGGACCGTAGCGCAGCGAGAAAATATACCGAGGAAGTGGGTGACGACACCGGTGGACCCTTCTGCAAATCGTTCCGGTCACTTCAGCGACCTGGCGGCCGGGTCGGCGGGCAAAAATATTAGCGGCCGCGATAAATTGAATCCGAGCCGAGACACAACGGGTGCGCGGCGCGGCGCCGGGAGCTGTTTGTCGGCACGGGTCGGCCACTACAGATGCGTCGTGTGGTCCAGATTTCCGTACACCCTGCTGGGTGCGCCGGCACCGACGAGCCACAGTAGCGATTTTGGGGCGGAAACGGTGGGAAGAGCGCCGGCACAAGGTTTGTGCCACGCTCGGCGCCCGAAACTCGTGTTGTTGCGGCACGGACGTGTCGGGGCGACCGTTTCCCGTCCAGCAATGACCCTGACGGTGGAGATTACAGACTGTTGTTTCGAAAGCAGCCCACGGCTGTGGATTCGGTCGGATCTGTGCGGCGTGGGGGACACAAGTGGTGGGGACACACGTCCGGCGGTGCCGTGGCAGCGCGCTCGACCCGCGGACTCCGTCGATAGCGTCTCGTGAGCGTAGAGCGTAGATCGGCGCCGGAAAAATACCAGGACTACCGTGGATGCTATCAGCGCCGGTGAAACCCGCGAAACCGCGGCTCGCGGCTCCACGGAGGCCTAGCAAAGGTGGCGAATGCGCTCGACAGCACATCTGGGAGGCTGATGACGCCGTCGGTAGTGAGAAGACCCAGCTGACAGGAAGATACGATGCTGGACCAACGGCCACGTACGGAACAGTGGTGTCGGCGGTGAATAAATCTGGTGTGGGATGGAATTCGAGGGTATCGCTCGGGTTGTTGTGCTGGACTGTATGAATAAATGGACACCAGCTTAGTTGTCAAGATAGACACGATGACATGTCATTACAGGAAAGAAGAAAATACGATGCTGTTGAAAAATATTCATCAGAAGGGCGCATGAGATCCCAGCGCCCCCCCTCACAGTTTGCAGTAAGGCAAGCTGAACTTGCCAAGCTGTTTCCAATCAGCGGTTGGGCTCGAACCCGCGCTCTCGCGAATGAAGCGCAAATGAGTTTCGGTCGCAGCGGTACATTTCTCTCGCAGACGCATCTCCTTTAATCGTAAGGCTTCTTCCGGCGTGAAAAGCGCCCCCGCAGCGGTCGTTAAAATGTCGCCATCTACGCACAGGCGACAATCGCCCCGCATTTAATGCGCATGCGCAAGTAGTAAGACGGGCGCTCGTCCGAGAAGCACCAGTCGAATAGCTGCAGGAACACCACAACTTGATCCGGCTGGACCGCTTCGATTTCACCAATGTAGTCTCCGCTGACACCATCTACACTGGACGACATCCCGTTTGGAAACATGGAGAATACGCGGTCCTTGCCATCCAGGACCAAGCGCGTGGCATTTAACGGTCCCGACACTCCTTGGGTTGATCGAACGAATAAGGACCCGCCTAGGAGGTCCATGGCGATCTCCAAATGCGCTAACTGCGAGATGGTCTCGATTAAGGAAAAGAAAGAAATTGGCCCTGTGGCCTCATCAATAACGCCACTGAAATCCCTCGCTTCTGTGAATTCCCACGCGGCCTTATTGACGTTCATTAGCCACTCGCCCTGCCAGTCTCTCTCAACAATATTTCGAGGCTGGTGCGCTTGAACGAAATTCAAGTCTGGCACGCTGGTCAGAGACCGACGTACGCCCGGACGCGCAGACATACTGATGTACGTCTCGCGCATTTGTGCCACAAAGGCGTTCCAGCCCGAAAAGCACTGTCCGCTCAGGATCTGCCGTACGCGATGGCGCCGGCTACGGAAGTATTCGCACGAATACACTGCCACAATAATTTCCTCGGCGGCGTTGGCCAGGCTGAGCAGATCCGAACTTGCGAAGACTCGTGCGTCCATGCGGTCTTCTAACTCCTTCAGAAACAGCAAGAAGCATTCACGCATCGCATTCTTGTCCAGCACCGACGCGGCGTACTGCCTGAAAAAACGCGCAACCACTGCTGCGTGTCCTCCGAGAAAACCCACATCGTCAACTCCGACAGCACGCGCAGAAGTGCTGTTATTGCTGGGGACCACACTGGCTTTCTGCCCGCGTCCTGGCCTCGATGGATGGTCGTAAAAGCACTGTACTTGTCGATCTGGTCCAGCAGGGTCTTGGAGAAGCAGTCAAGCGTGTCGTCACTTTCTGCAGTGCGTAGTTGATTGACTTCGAACTTCGTGTGGATTAAGCGCACAAGTCCATCAGCAAAGGAAGCATAGAGACTTAGCGGGGCCCAGCGAAGGAACGAGTACACTAACGCTAAATTCTTTGATACAGATACAGCCGGCAGGTTGGCGTGCTCCCACCGCAGGGCGTCTTGCAGTAGTTCGTCAGGATCTGGTGCTGTCGCTGCAGGTCGTTCGGGACGTTTTTGCGCCCGTGGATGAGCTGCACTGCGCGTTCTGCTCCGAGGAGAAATTGTCCTTGCTGACACTCGATACGAGCTGCTGGACACATGGGTGTGAGATAACACATTAGCAGGGTTACCGCCGTCATCGGGCGCAGGTTCGTGCACAGGTCTGTTCACAAAGGTGCTGGCAGCACCGCCTTCCCACGCTGTCTGGTATTCCCTCCACTTGGTGCAGCCTGGTACGCATCAGACGGCGCGCGGCGGTAGGAGATGACGGTGAACTCGGGCGAGGTTGCGACGTGCACGACACGGTACAGCAATGTATGCGCTTGGGGTGCAGTGAAAGCAGTGAAGTTGCCGTCCTGGTCGACCGCACAGCGCTCGAACACGTACGCCTTGATCACGTGCTTCGTGAGGCGCTGCGCCTTGTTGGCGCCGCTCTCCCAGTCGTAGTACCAGCGGGAGAACGGCTTGCCGTTGAGGTGGAAGACGAGCGGCTTGTGGTCATTTGACGGCATACCCGGCGTGCAGATGGTGGTCACGAGTCTCGACGGCCGGTCGAGCACTCCCGCCACCCACTGGGCCTCCAGGTTGCTGTTCGACTGTGTTTCTGCGGCGATCCGGTCGACCTCGACGCACTCGCCCGGCCGCAAGCTCACGTCGCTCACGGCCTCGAAGCGGGCAAACACGACCAATGTTTCGTTGGGCGGCGGGTCTTGGCCTTGCTGGATCGAGCCCTGGGCTAACTGCACGCGCAGACTGAGCGACGTGCCGCAGTAGCTGCGGTCGATGTGCTCGGGGCAGCAGTGAGGGAAGCACCTGCGCTTTCGATACGAGACGAGTGAGCAAGCAAGACATGTCCATTGTTACGCGAACGGTGTTATGGCCGTGACAAGACTCTCAGTCGTACCGGAGGATCTTGAGGCCTTTGGTGCGGTTGCTCCTGGACACGTACACACAGAATAGAGGAAGCAGATGAGTGAGAACCCCACGAAGCCGAATATTGGCGTCGTTTCTGTCTCTTCAAGTGCGTCGCCTTGCTGCGTCTGCGCGAGCCACGGCTGTCGACCATACCTACCGCTTGTACTCGGAGTGGAAGAGCTGCGGGTGGTTGCATTCAGGGTGGAAGAAGGCGGCAGTCTCCACCGGGATAAGCTGCCGCAGCTCGGGGCGGCCATCGTTTCAAGGAAGGGATTTTGGAGACGACGTGGGACCATCGCGCAGAAATTAGCGAAATATTCGATTAGGGAGGGGAAGTGACTCTTGAAGAGAAGTACGGTATCGTGGGTGTGGATGTATTAATACAACGTTCGGGATGTTGCACGCGGAGAAAAGGCAGCGTTGAGCATGAATTATTTTGAAGCATCGAGTAAACGCCATGTAATGGAATCGCAAACGCCGCATACCATGCATGATAATTGTCCTATCATGAGCTGGAGATTATATGGGATTGGAGAGAAGTCGAGTTGATTCAGATACTTCAACGTGTTTATTCTTATGGTTGGGGGTATTTACACTGATCTTGAATGATGATTGAATGAATTTGAATGTGAAGTTAATTATTTCCCGTTTCTTCTGGATGGTTTCTATAGGCCCTCCCGTATGCACAACCCACTTCATAGGAGACAAGCCTATAGCCCAGCCCAACAAGGATTAATGTCAATTGGTCACTACCGGTAATGCCGATACCAAACCGGTAGAGATATGGGCCCTCTCAACGCTGGTCAGTACCGGTAATACCGGTACGATATTGCTTTGTATGTCCATCCTACTTTGTTTGTACGCTGCCAACCGCCAATATTCTCATGTATCCACGAGGGCGCTGAGAAGTAGGTGCACTAAATGCCGAAAATACATATCACCGGGACCAGATTTTAGAAACCCTATCCCAGTATTCGCGTAGCCCGAGTACTTCCACCAAAATGCTATTGTATTTCGAGAAGCTAGTGTGGCGTTGACAACACACATAAAAATAAAAGATTGAGTATACAGTTCATTTTACTCCGCACTAGAAAATCTTCCCATCAAAGTGAAATCCCTGCTAAGGAATTCGGCTTGGATCCAACAGAAATTAAGGCTGTGTTCGCGATGTCCCTCGATTTCAGGCAGATAACAGCGTTTTAGCTGAAAATTTTGAACTGCGAATACGACAATATCATAATTTGCTTCCCGCCCGTTTCTGCTGTGATTATGGAAAACAGACATCAACGCAAGTTTCAAGTAAACACAACTAACTAGCTGCTCAAGTCAAATTCCTTTTCAACTATGGAGGAGCTTCTTGAGATTTCCCTCTCTTAAGCAAATATGGTGGAAGCACACTTAGTGAAGATCGAAAACAGATCGATATCCTCACGCACTTTCATCTTCTCGTAGTTTAGCTGGAAGTTGCTGTGCATTTCCCAGGCCGGTAACGGGGCTTCACCGCCAACACGGGTCTTGTCGACAGATTTGGACTTGGCACGCAATGGCATTTCGGCCACCTCCTCCTCAGTGAACTTCGTCGAGGCCGTCGTGGCTAAAATGTCGCCGTCGATCGCCAACCCTGCGCCTCGCTGACACTCAAAGCGCATGCGAACGTGGTAAGATCGGTCGTCTGTCTGCGTAGCCCACTTGAACACGTCGAGATAGATCACGAGTTGGTTCTTCTCATCGACGGAGATGTCTCCTACGTAATCTCCGTTGGCTCCACCGGAACCGCCCGCAGTCGTGCCGTTCGGAAAGAGTCGAAATACGCGGTCCTTGCTATCTAGCACAACATGCATACAATCCAATCGACCAGCTATGCCAAGCGATGACCGGATCCGAAGCGAGCAGCCTTCGATATCTAGCGCTACTTCCAGCCGGACGACCTGCGATAGGATCTCGAACAGGGAGAGCAATGTCAATGTCATGTCCGACTCGCTCGGGGTATTTGGTTTCCACTGGGCACGCTCCATATCCAGCAGCCATGTGCCGGTCCAGTCTTTTCGATCGCATTGTGAGGGCGGTAAGCTGTGAGGAAATTCACCGCCACTCCTCTTCTCGGTAACTTTGTGTTGCTGATGAACGTATCGCGCATATGGGCCACGAAAGCATTCCATCCAGCGAAACTCTGGCCGCTCAATAGCTGGCGCACTTGCGGTCGCTTAGCATGGAAATCAGGGTATGAATACACCGCCGCGATGACCTCTTCAGCTACTTTTCCTAGGTTGCTAAGTGGTGTCGCCGCAAACACTTCAGCGTTCAGACGCTCCTCTAGCTCTCGTAGAAACAGCAAGAAGATCGCCCGTAGTTTCGTCTTGTCCAGCACACAGCCAGCGTGGAGGCGGAAAAACTTGCGCAGCCACTGGCGCGTTTGCTTTGAGGACAGCCAACCCAAGGCCTGCGCAGATACTCGCAACAGCGTCTGCAACTCGATCGTGACGGAAGCAGCGCGGCCCACATTATCCTCTTCCCCGGAAGCAGAACGGCAGTCGCGATCGGCGCAGTGCTGGAATAGAAGCTCCGAGAAGCAGTCTCTCTTGTCAGCTCGAAGTGCTGTCGTCGGTAACAGCTGAAGACTGCGCTCCATCGTCTCCACAATCCCATTGACACAAGACGAATAAAGCCCCAGTGGTGCCCAGCTCAAGAGTGCGTATAATAGCGCCAGGTTCTTAGAGACAGCTACGGCCGTAGGCTTGGAGTGCTCCCAGAGCAGCTTGCCCTCTAGTGGATGCGCCAATATCTCTTCTGTGGGCTTCACAGCTACTCGATGACGACGCTTTGCATCCAGTTTTGGTTCGTACGTGCCATCCAGTCGGTCATCTCCCCATGTCTTAAGGCTGCTTTGTCGCAGGACAGGGACCACTGTATCGCTCTGTCCTCCTACGACTGGCTCATAATCCAGAGCGTCAAGATCGTCCCGGCGTTTCGAATACGGAGGCACGCTCCCGTTCACGGCCATCTTCATCGCCTTTGCTGCCAGGTTCGACTCCTCCAGCTCAGCATCCTGTGCCGCTTGGATTTGCTTCAGCGGCCCGCGTCGATACGAGATGACAGTGAACTCGGGCGAGGAGGTGACGTGCAGCACTCGGTAGAGCTGCGTGAAGTCCTCGCTGCTGGAGATAGCCGTTAAGTTATTATTCATGTCGACGGCGCACTGCTCCACCACGTAGGCCTTGAGCACGTGCTTCATGAGTCTCTGGGCCTTGTTGGCGCCGCTCTCCCAGTCGTAACACCACCGAGACACGCTCTTGCCGTGGAGGTGGAAGACCAGAGTCGAGTCCTCCCCGTTGGCTGTTCGGATGACAAGTCCCGAGGGTCGGTCCAGCACGCCGGCGATCCACTGTCCCTCAAGATTGGTATTCGCCTGGACGTTGTGCTGGATCTTGTCCACTTGGACACACTCGCCGGCGCGCAGACTCACATCGCTGACTGCTTCGAAGCGCGCGAACACCGAAAGCACTTGGCTGGGAGACGGCAGCGGGGCCGAGCCTGGAGGACGCTCGGCCAGCTGCACTTGGACGCTGAGAGACGACCCGCAGTAGCTGCGGTCGATGTGCTCGGGACAGCAGTGCGGGAAGCAGCGCAGGATCTTGAGCCCCTTGGTGCGGTTGCTCCTGTGAATAGCAAGTGAGACAGAGACTGGTCAAATGGACCCCTCTGGGAGGCAGGGCTGGCGAGGGTCGCACCGCTTGTACTCGGGGCAGAAGAGCTGCTCGTGCGCGCACTCGAGGCGGAAGAAGCGGGCCGAGGCCACCTGCAGCGGGCGGACGGGGCGCCATCGCCCCTGCGGGATGGGTCTCTGCGGGTCTTCCTGACTTGGTTGTACAGAAAAAGCATCCGCTCGACACCGCAAGTCTCTTTTGGGGTGAAGGCCGCCTGTTGATGTTATGTCTAACTAATAGATTCCTGATATCGCTCTAAGTTTTGCCTTACATTTCTCGACGTGGAAATAGTTGTGCTGCTGTTGCCTGGGCTCAATCAATGTTGCTTCTGTATAATCTTCTCCTTGAGCCATACACCATAAGTCTCTAAGTGTATGGAAAGCTTCTGCGGATGGATGTGAGATGCCGACACTACGCTTCTTTCAGTCGCTGCTTGAAGACCTGCGATAGTCATTTCAAGCAGGTATGGAACTGTGGGGGAACCTCGGAGGTGGAGGATTCCATCGCTAACTGGGACTCCGTGCGAGACATCGTTCATTTGTGTTACCCGCGAAAATTCTCTGCCTGAAGGTTTGTGAACTGTTGCTTTTGGTAAAACAGCCATCACAGCGGCGGCAAGGACACCGCGTAGCAATAGTCAGATCGCGGCATGGGCAAACAAAACAATGCAATCATTTAAATGGAAAGCCCGAGAGACGAATAAACGGAGAGATCACCACTTCGAGCATGGTCTGTTCACCAACTTGGACTACGTCGAAGTTGGCGATACGACGAGAGTATGACCGGTCTCTTTTGGGCGCATCCAGAACACGGCAATAGCTTGCAAAGGCAATTGTCCTCACTTGCCACGCGAAACTTTCCGCATCATTCTTTCTTATCGCAACAACATATTCGCCGTTATCTCCATCGTAACGCAGCCATTTTTTATTGAGTTACCTCCGATTACTCGGTGAACACTGATATCCGTTCCACGCAGATATTCCTACCGTGGCCTTCTATCAACGCAGCCATTTGTTTGTGATAAATTGTCCGCCGATGCCCCTTGACACAGTTTTCCTCGTTGACGTGCTTTAGAGCATGGAGCTGGCGCCGCCACAAAAACCTTTCGTGGCAAAAAAATTGCCAAATGCCACGGGAGATGATCACGAGCCTTCAATCCTATCAAAATAAATTAATTGCGCGTCCGCAGTCGTCCAATGCCACGCAATTGCTTCCTACACGCGCAGATCTACCATATCATGATCACTCATATTATTATCACAATCACTAAAATGATTTTATCCATCAGTACTATGAACAACCTGCAAAAGCGCTGATCTAAATCCTCATCCACGCCTCGACAACTTTAACCTAGTTATTCAAATCATTACAACTAAACTCCTTGACAACTTCTATCTCTCCAGAACGGCTCTATGGTGAAGCCCTACAGTTTGTTTTTGCGTTCAATGCCACACCGTTTCCACCCCAAAATCGCTGCTGTGGCTCGTCGGTGCCGGCGCACCCAGCAGGGTGTACGGAAATCTGGACCACACGACGCATCTGCAGTGGCCGACCCGTGCCGACAAACAGCCCCGGCGTCGCGCCGCGCACTCCGTTGTGTCTCGGCTCGGAGTCAATTTATCGCGGCCGCTAATATTTTTGCCCGCCGACCCGGCCGCCAGGTCGCTGAAGTGACCGGAACGATTTGCAGAAGGGTCCACCGGTGTCGTCACCCACTTCCTCGGTATATTTTCTCGCTGCGCTACGGTCCTACGGGGCGTCACGGCGGCCCGGCGGTTTGTTTTTGCGTTCGTGGACACGTTCTCTGCAGCAGAATGGCGAGTGTCCGGCTCCGGTCCTCGCGACGGTGCCTCCGCCGTCCACACCAGTCGGAAAATGTCCTGCCAGCACCACCACAGTTGTCCACGAATATTTTCTGCGAGGCTCCGACATTCTTTTTCTGCCGCATCGCCGCGGCGGAACCTAGAAGCCGCCGAAAACGAGTCGTCCACGACCGCTCACGACCGCTCGCGACCGATGGACAGGTGTCCACCTGCGCTTGGACACCTCCGACACCTCGAAAACTACTTCCGCCACGCTCCGTTCAAGCATCTCCAGCGTCCGCCGCCACGGAGCCGACCGAAATTCTCGCCGATACCCTCGAATTCCATCCCACACCAGATTTATTCACCGCCGACAACACTATTCCGTACGTGGCCGGTGGTCCAGCATCGTATCCTCCTGTCAGCTTGGTCTTCTCACTACCGACGGCGTCATTAGCCTCCCAGATGTGCTGTCGAGCGCATTCGCCAGCTTTCGTAGGCCTCCGTGGAGCCGAGAGCCGCGGTTTCGCGGGTTGCACCGGCGATGATAGCCTCCACGGCAGTCCTGGTATTTTTCCGACGCCGATCTACGCTCACGAGACGTTATTGACGGAGCCCGCGGGTCGAGCACGCTGCCACGGCACCGCCGGACGTGTGTCCCCACCACTTGTGTCCCCCACGCTGCACAGATCCGACCGAATCCACAGCCGTGGGCTGCTTTCGAAACAACAGTCTTTAGTCTCCACCGTCAGGGTCATTGCTGGACGGGAACGGTCGCCCCGACACGTCCGTGCCGCAACAACACGAGTTTCGGGCGCGGAGCGTGGCAGAAACCCTGTGCCGGCGCTCTTCCCGCCGTTTCCACCCCAAAATCGCTGCTGTGGCTCGTCGGTGCCGGCGCACCCAGCAGGGTGTACGGAAATCTGGACCACACGACGCATCTGCAGTGGCCGACCCGTGCCGACAAACAGCCCCGGCGTCGCGCCGCGCACTCCGTTGTGTCTCGGCTCGAGTCAATTTATCGCGGCCGCTAATATTTTTGCCCGCCGACCCGGCCGCCAGGTCGCTGAAGTGACCGGAACGATTTGCAGAAGGGTCCACCGGTGTCGTCACCCACTTCCTCGGTATATTTTCTCGCTGCGCTACGGTCCTACGGGGCGTCACGGCGGCCCGGCGGTTTGTTTTTGCGTTCGTGGACACGTTCTCTGCAGCAGAATGGCGAGTGTCCGGCTCCGGTCCTCGCGACGGTGCCTCCGCCGTCCACACCAGTCGGAAAATGTCCTGCCAGCACCACCACAGTTGTCCACGAATATTTTCTGCGAGGCTCCGACATTCTTTTTCTGCCGCATCGCCGCGGCGGAACCTAGAAGCCGCCGAAAACGAGTCGTCCACGACCGCTCACGACCGCTCGCGACCGATGGACAGGTGTCCACCTGCGCTTGGACACCTCCGACACCTCGAAAACTACTTCCGCCACGCTCCGTTCAAGCATCTCCAGCGTCCGCCGCCACGGAGCCGACCGAAATTCTCGCCGATACCCTCGAATTCCATCCCACACCAGATTTATTCACCGCCGACAACACTATTCCGTACGTGGCCGGTGGTCCAGCATCGTATCCTCCTGTCAGCTTGGTCTTCTCACTACCGACGGCGTCATTAGCCTCCCAGATGTGCTGTCGAGCGCATTCGCCAGCTTTCGTAGGCCTCCGTGGAGCCGAGAGCCGCGGTTTCGCGGGTTGCACCGGCGCTGATAGCCTCCACGGCAGTCCTGGTATTTTTTCCGACGCCGATCTACGCTCACGAGACGTTATTGACGGAGCCCGCGGGTCGAGCACGCTGCCACGGCACCGCCGGACGTGTGTCCCCACCACTTGTGTCCCCACGCCGCACAGATCCGACCGAATCCACAGCCGTGGGCTGCTTTCGAAACAACAGTCTTTAGTCTCCACCGTCAGGGTCATTGCTGGACGGGAACGGTCGCCCCGACACGTCCGTGCCGCAACAACACGAGTTTCGGGCGCGGAGCGTGGCAGAAACCCTGTGCCGGCGCTCTTCCCGCCGTTTCCACCCCAAAATCGCTGCTGTGGCTCGTCGGTGCCGGCGCACCCAGCAGGGTGTACGGAAATCTGGACCACACGACGCATCTGCAGTGGCCGACCCGTGCCGACAAACAGCCCCGGCGTCGCGCCGCGCACTCCGTTGTGTCTCGGCTCGGAGTCAATTTATCGCGGCCGCTAATATTTTTGCCCGCCGACCCGGCCGCCAGGTCGCTGAAGTGACCGGAACGATTTGCAGAAGGGTCCACCGGTGTCGTCACCCACTTCCTCGGTATATTTTCTCGCTGCGCTACGGTCCTACGGGGCGTCACGGCGGCCCGGCCGTTTGTTTTTGCGTTCGTGGACACGTTCTCTGCAGCAGAATGGCGAGTGTCCGGCTCCGGTCCTCGCGACGGTGCCTCCGCCGTCCACACCAGTCGGAAAATGTCCTGCCAGCACCACCACAGTTGTCCACGAATATTTTCCGCGAGGCTCCGACATTCTTTTTCTGCCGCATCGCCGCGGCGGAACCTAGAAGCCGCCGAAAACGAGTCGTCCACGACCGCTCACGACCGCTCGCGACCGATGGACAGGTGTCCACCTGCGCTTGACACCTCCGACACCTCGAAAACTACTTCCGCCACGCTCCGTTCAAGCATCTCCAGCGTCCGCCGCCACGGAGCCGACCGAAATTCTCGCCGATACCCTCGAATTCCATCCCCACACCAGATTTATTCACCGCCGACAACACTATTCCGTACGTGGCCGGTGGTCCAGCATCGTATCCTCCTGTCAGCTTGGTCTTCTCACTACCGACGGCGTCATTAGCCTCCCAGATGTGCTGTCGAGCGCATTCGCCAGCTTTCGTAGGCCTCCGTGGAGCCGAGAGCCGCGGTTTCGCGGGTTGCACCGGCGATGATAGCCTCCACGGCAGTCCTGGTATTTTTCCGACGCCGATCTACGCTCACGAGACGTTATTGACGGAGCCCGCGGGTCGAGCACGCTGCCACGGCACCGCCGGACGTGTGTCCCCACCACTTGTGTCCCCCACGCCGCACAGATCCGACCGAATCCACAGCCGTGGGCTGCTTTCGAAACAACAGTCTTTAGTCTCCACCGTCAGGGTCATTGCTGGACGGGAACGGTCGCCCCGACACGTCCGTGCCGCAACAACACGAGTTTCGGGCGCGGAGCGTGGCAGAAACCCTGTGCCGGCGCTCTTCCCGCCGTTTCCACCCCAAAATCGCTGCTGTGGCTCGTCGGTGCCGGCGCACCCAGCAGGGTGTACGGAAATCTGGACCACACGACGCATCTGCAGTGGCCGACCCGTGCCGACAAACAGCCCCGGCGTCGCGCCGCGCACTCCGTTGTGTCTCGGCTCGGAGTCAATTTATCGCGGCCGCTAATATTTTTGCCCGCCGACCCGGCCGCCAGGTCGCTGAAGTGACCGGAACGATTTGCAGAAGGGTCCACCGGTGTCGTCACCCACTTCCTCGGTATATTTTCTCGCTGCGCTACGGTCCTACGGGGCGTCACGGCGGCCCGGCCGTTTGTTTTTGCGTTCGTGGACACGTTCTCTGCAGCAGAATGGCGAGTGTCCGGCTCCGGTCCTCGCGACGGTGCCTCCGCCGTCCACACCAGTCGGAAAATGTCCTGCCAGCACCACCACAGTTGTCCACAAATATTTTCTGCGAGGCTCCGACATTCTTTTTCTGCCGCATCGCCGCGGCGGAACCTAGAAGCCGCCGAAAACGAGTCGTCCACGACCGCTCACGACCGCTCGCGACCGATGGACAGGTGTCCACCTGCGCTTGGACACCTCCGACAACTCGAAAACTACTTCCGCCACGCTCCGTTCAAGCGTCTCCAGCGTCCGCCGCCACGGAGCCGACCGAAATTCTCGCCGATACCCTCGAATTCCATCCCCACACCAGATTTATTCACCGCCGACAACACTATTCCGTACGTGGCCGGTGGTCCAGCATCGTATCCTCCTGTCAGCTTGGTCTTCTCACTACCGACGGCGTCATTAGCCTCCCAGATGTGCTGTCGAGCGCATTCGCCAGCTTTCGTAGGCCTCCGTGGAGCCGAGAGCCGCGGTTTCGCGGGTTGCACCGGCGCTGATAGCCTCCACGGCAGTCCTGGTATTTTTCCGACGCCGATCTACGCTCACGAGACGTTATTGACGGAGCCCGCGGGTCGAGCACGCTGCCACGGCACCGCCGGACGTGTGTCCCCACCACTTGTGTCCCCCACGCCGCACAGATCCGACCGAATCCACAGCCGTGGGCTGCTTTCGAAACAACAGTCTTTAGTCTCCACCGTCAGGGTCATTGCTGGACGGGGAACGGTCGCCCCGACACGTCCGTGCCGCAACAACACGAGTTTCGGGCGCGGAGCGTGGCAGAAACCCCGTGCCGGCGCTCTTCCCGCCGTTTCCACCCCAAAATCGCTGCTGTGGCTCGTCGGTGCCGGCGCACCCAGCAGGGTGTACGGAAATCTGGACCACACGACGCATCTGCAGTGGCCGACCCGTGCCGACAAACAGCCCCGGCGTCGCGCCGCGCACTCCGTTGTGTCTCGGCTCGGAGTCAATTTATCGCGGCCGCTAATATTTTTGCCCGCCGACCCGGCCGCCAGGTCGCTGAAGTGACCGGAACGATTTGCAGAAGGGTCCACCGGTGTCGTCACCCACTTCCTCGGTATATTTTCTCGCTGCGCTACGGTCCTACGGGGCGTCACGGCGGCCCGGCCGTTTGTTTTTGCGTTCGTGGACACGTTCTCTGCAGCAGAATGGCGAGTGTCCGGCTCCGGTCCTCGCGACGGTGCCTCCGCCGTCCACACCAGTCGGAAAATGTCCTGCCAGCACCACCACAGTTGTCCACGAATATTTTCTGCGAGGCTCCGACATTCTTTTTCTGCCGCATCGCCGCGGCGGAACCTAGAAGCCGCCGAAAACGAGTCGTCCACGACCGCTCACGACCGCTCGCGACCGATGGACAGGTGTCCACCTGCGCTTGGACACCTCCGACACCTCGAAAACTACTTCCGCCACGCTCCGTTCAAGCATCTCCAGCGTCCGCCGCCACGGAGCTGACCGAAATTCTCGCCGATACCCTCGAATTCCATCCCCACACCAGATTTATTCACCGCCGACAACACTATTCCGTACGTGGCCGGTGGTCCAGCATCGTATCCTCCTGTCAGCTTGGTCTTCTCACTACTGACGGCGTCATTAGCCTCCCAGATGTGCTGTCGAGCGCATTCGCCAGCTTTCGTAGGCCTCCGTGGAGCCGAGAGCCGCGGTTTCGCGGGTTGCACCGGCGATGATAGCCTCCACGGCAGTCCTGGTATTTTTCCGACGCCGATCTACGCTCACGAGACGTTATTGACGGAGCCCGCGGGTCGAGCACGCTGCCACGGCACCGCCGGACGTGTGTCCCCACCACTTGTGTCCCCCACGCCGCACAGATCCGACCGAATCCACAGCCGTGGGCTGCTTTCGAAACAACAGTCTTTAGTCTCCACCGTCAGGGTCATTGCTGGACGGGGAACGGTCGCCCCGACACGTCCGTGCCGCAACAACACGAGTTTCGGGCGCGGAGCGTGGCAGAAACCCTGTGCCGGCGCTCTTCCCGCCGTTTCCACCCCAAAATCGCTGCTGTGGCTCGTCGGTGCCGGCGCACCCAGCAGGGTGTACGGAAATCTGGACCACACGACGCATCTGCAGTGGCCGACCCGTGCCGACAAACAGCCCCGGCGTCGCGCCGCGCACTCCGTTGTGTCTCGGCTCGGAGTCAATTTATCGCGGCCGCTAATATTTTTGCCCGCCGACCCGGCCGCCAGGTCGCTGAAGTGACCGGAACGATTTGCAGAAGGGTCCACCGGTGTCGTCACCCACTTCCTCGGTATATTTTCTCGCTGCGCTACGGTCCTACGGGGCGTCACGGCGGCCCGGCCGTTTGTTTTTGCGTTCGTGGACACGTTCTCTGCAGCAGAATGGCGAGTGTCCGGCTCCGGTCCTCGCGACGGTGCCTCCGCCGTCCACACCAGTCGGAAAATGTCCTGCCAGCACCACCACAGTTGTCCACGAATATTTTCTGCGAGGCTCCGACATTCTTTTTCTGCCGCATCGCCGCGGCGGAACCTAGAAGCCGCCGAAAACGAGTCGTCCACGACCGCTCACGACCGCTCGCGACCGATGGACAGGTGTCCACCTGCGCTTGACACCTCCGACACCTCGAAAACTACTTCCGCCACGCTCCGTTCAAGCATCTCCAGCGTCCGCCGCCACGGAGCCGACCGAAATTCTCGCCGATACCCTCGAATTCCATCCCCACACCAGATTTATTCACCGCCGACAACACTATTCCGTACGTGGCCGGTGGTCCAGCATCGTATCCTCCTGTCAGCTTGGTCTTCTCACTACTGACGGCGTCATTAGCCTCCCAGATGTGCTGTCGAGCGCATTCGCCAGCTTTCGTAGGCCTCCGTGGAGCCGAGAGCCGCGGTTTCGCGGGTTGCACCGGCGATGATAGCCTCCACGGCAGTCCTGGTATTTTTCCGACGCCGATCTACGCTCACGAGACGTTATTGACGGAGCCCGCGGGTCGAGCACGCTGCCACGGCACCGCCGGACGTGTGTCCCCACCACTTGTGTCCCCCACGCTGCACAGATCCGACCGAATCCACAGCCGTGGGCTGCTTTCGAAACAACAGTCTTTAGTCTCCACCGTCAGGGTCATTGCTGGACGGGGAACGGTCGCCCCGACACGTCCGTGCCGCAACAACACGAGTTTCGGGCGCGGAGCGTGGCAGAAACCCTGTGCCGGCGCTCTTCCCGCCGTTTCCACCCCAAAATCGCTGCTGTGGCTCGTCGGTGCCGGCGCACCCAGCAGGGTGTACGGAAATCTGGACCACACGACGCATCTGCAGTGGCCGACCCGTGCCGACAAACAGTCCCCGGCGTCGCGCCGCGCACTCCGTTGTGTCTCGGCTCGGATTCAATTTATCGCGGCCGCTAATATTTTTGCCCGCCGACCCGGCCGCCAGGTCGCTGAAGTGACCGGAACGATTTGCAGAAGGGTCCACCGGTGTCGTCACCCACTTCCTCGGTATATTTTCTCGCTGCGCTACGGTCCTACGGGGCGTCACGGCGGCCCGGCCGTTTGTTTTTGCGTTCGTGGACACGTTCTCTGCAGCAGAATGGCGAGTGTCCGGCTCCGGTCCTCGCGACGGTGCCTCCGCCGTCCACACCAGTCGGAAAATGTCCTGCCAGCACCACCACAGTTGTCCACGAATATTTTCTGCGAGGCTCCGACATTCTTTTTCTGCCGCATCGCCGCGGCGGAACCTAGAAGCCGCCGAAAACGAGTCGTCCACGACCGCTCACGACCGCTCGCGACCGATGGACAGGTGTCCACCTGCGCTTGGACACCTCCGACACCTCGAAAACTACTTCCGCCACGCTCCGTTCAAGCATCTCCAGCGTCCGCCGCCACGGAGCCGACCGAAATTCTCGCCGATACCCTCGAATTCCATCCCCACACCAGATTTATTCACCGCCGACAACACTATTCCGTACGTGGCCGGTGGTCCAGCATCGTATCCTCCTGTCAGCTTGGTCTTCTCACTACTGACGGCGTCATTAGCCTCCCAGATGTGCTGTCGAGCGCATTCGCCAGCTTTCGTAGGCCTCCGTGGAGCCGAGAGCCGCGGTTTCGCGGGTTGCACCGGCGATGATAGCCTCCACGGCAGTCCTGGTATTTTTCCGACGCCGATCTACGCTCACGAGACGTTATTGACGGAGCCCGCGGGTCGAGCACGCTGCCACGGCACCGCCGGACGTGTGTCCCCACCACTTGTGTCCCCCACGCCGCACAGATCCGACCGAATCCACAGCCGTGGGCTGCTTTCGAAACAACAGTCTTTAGTCTCCACCGTCAGGGTCATTGCTGGACGGGGAACGGTCGCCCCGACACGTCCGTGCCGCAACAACACGAGTTTCGGGCGCGGAGCGTGGCAGAAACCCTGTGCCGGCGCTCTTCCCGCCGTTTCCACCCCAAAATCGCTGCTGTGGCTCGTCGGTGCCGGCGCACCCAGCAGGGTGTACGGAAATCTGGACCACACGACGCATCTGCAGTGGCCGACCCGTGCCGACAAACAGTCCCCGGCGTCGCGCCGCGCACTCCGTTGTGTCTCGGCTCGGAGTCAATTTATCGCGGCCGCTAATATTTTTTGCCCGCCGACCCGGCCGCCAGGTCGCTGAAGTGACCGGAACGATTTGCAGAAGGGTCCACCGGTGTCGTCACCCACTTCCTCGGTATATTTTCTCGCTGCGCTACGGTCCTACGGGGCGTCACGGCGGCCCGGCCGTTTGTTTTTGCGTTCGTGGACACGTTCTCTGCAGCAGAATGGCGAGTGTCCGGCTCCGGTCCTCGCGACGGTGCCTCCGCCGTCCACACCAGTCGGAAAATGTCCTGCCAGCACCACCACAATTGTCCACGAATATTTTCTGCGAGGCTCCGACATTCTTTTTCTGCCGCATCGCCGCGGCGGAACCTAGAAGCCGCCGAAAACGAGTCGTCCACGACCGCTCACGACCGCTCGCGACCGATGGACAGGTGTCCACCTGCGCTTGACACCTCCGACACCTCGAAAACTACTTCCGCCACGCTCCGTTCAAGCATCTCCAGCGTCCGCCGCCACGGAGCCGACCGAAATTCTCGCCGATACCCTCGAATTCCATCCCCACACCAGATTTATTCACCGCCGACAACACTATTCCGTACGTGGCCGGTGGTCCAGCATCGTATCCTCCTGTCAGCTTGGTCTTCTCACTACCGACGGCGTCATTAGCCTCCCAGATGTGCTGTCGAGTGCATTCGCCAGCTTTCGTAGGCCTCCGTGGAGCCGAGAGCCGCGGTTTCGCGGGTTGCACCGGCGCTGATAGCCTCCACGGCAGTCCTGGTATTTTTCCGACGCCGATCTACGCTCACGAGACGTTATTGACGGAGCCCGCGGGTCGAGCACGCTGCCACGGCACCGCCGGACGTGTGTCCCCACCACTTGTGTCCCCCACGCCGCACAGATCCGACCGAATCCACAGCCGTGGGCTGCTTTCGAAACAACAGTCTTTAGTCTCCACCGTCAGGGTCATTGCTGGACGGGGAACGGTCGCCCCGACACGTCCGTGCCGCAACAACACGAGTTTCGGGCGCGGAGCGTGGCAGAAACCCTGTGCCGGCGCTCTTCCCGCCGTTTCCACCCCAAAATCGCTGCTGTGGCTCGTCGGTGCCGGCGCACCCAGCAGGGTGTACGGAAATCTGGACCACACGACGCATCTGCAGTGGCCGACCCGTGCCGACAAACAGCCCCGGCGTCGCGCCGCGCACTCCGTTGTGTCTCGGCTCGGAGTCAATTTATCGCGGCCGCTAATATTTTTTGCCCGCCGACCCGGCCGCCAGGTCGCTGAAGTGACCGGAACGATTTGCAGAAGGGTCCACCGGTGTCGTCACCCACTTCCTCGGTATATTTTCTCGCTGCGCTACGGTCCTACGGGGCGTCACGGCGGCCCGGCGGTTTGTTTTTGCGTTCGTGGACACGTTCTCTGCAGCAGAATGGCGAGTGTCCGGCTCCGGTCCTCGCGACGGTGCCTCCGCCGTCCACACCAGTCGGAAAATGTCCTGCCAGCACCAATGTAGTTGCCAACGTCGAGGCTTATGCAGCACTGCCTGAACGCAGTGTCGATTTTGCGGCCATTTTCGCTCGCGGCGTCCCCTGATCACAATATCATAGTCGCGCAATGACGACCGCGGCCGACAGACTCGCTCCACGCCTGCTTGCAGTACCTACTTGGCCGGCGGAAGAATGTCCTCCAGGTCGTGGACGCACTTCTTTGCGACAACGTCTTCGCGAGGCACCTCAAAAATATTCACCGCGACGAGTAAAACCAAACGATGCTAAAGGCGACCGCGGGCCCGTTCCCACTCTTTCCTGCCTGCACGTCGGCCCTCGCGGGTTCAGGGTTGCGTCCGCCGTCGTCAACACCACGTCAACTCTTTTCCCGCGAGCTTCAGCGTGGTTTCCGGGTCGCCAGTATTTTCGTCCGCCGATCCGCCCGACAGATCGGGGAAGTGCTCGAAAAGATTTGCACACAGGTCCACCGGTGTCCGCAATGCTTGGCTGCTGCAGTAGAGTACAGGATTTCGCTTTGCCGCGGTCTGCCGCCGGCTAGTTTGTTTGTTTTAGCGTCGCGAGGACGATGTCAGCAACGCCAGACTGCAACGGCGGGCAGCCAGCAGTTCGTCGGCGGCGACCGGCGTGGACCCCCACGCCCGCCCGGTGTCTGCGACCACGCCCGCCCCAAACGAGAAATATCGACACCAAGGCACTCGCTTCTGCCTCCGTCGCGGCGACAGTCTGAAAGCCGCCGCTAAACTATCGTCCGTCAGCGACGGACGGGTGTCCACCGGGCCGCGAGCACGCCTCGACCTGATCTCGCCGCGCGAAAACCAGTTGTGCCGCGCTCAACCGGACCGTCGACTGCCTGTGCTGGCGCAGCTTCTCCCCGCCGCGTGCGTCGCAGCTTATTTTTCTGGAGCTGAGCAACAAATAATCGGTCGGCTCGACCGTGTCGTACTGGTCGTACTGGTCGTCCGGCGGGGAAGCTGTCTACATGCTCGCAGCGGCTTGTGCTGAACGCCCGCAGGTCCTCGTCAGGTCCGCAGACGGAAACAAAGTAAAAGCACTCGGGTCATCCGCGCGCTCTGTCTCCCCGTGATCACCGAAGATGGACCCAACGTGGGCGCGAAGCCGTTGAGCACAAGTCGTCCGCCGGTCCGTCTTGGGCACCGCCGGAAGTCCGAGACCTCAGTGCAGAAATGGCTCTGCCAGACACGGCAAAGCTGTGCAAGCGTCCTCTTGCGTCCACGGACGGCGTGGAGCGGGCCCCAACTCTCACTTCACCACACTAGAGTTTTTTCTTTTTTGGCGAGACGGACGACGTGGCTTGTGAAGACACAACGACGCCGGCCCTGGTGTTGACCTGGGCCTTCCTTGCCACTGCTATCAGTGCTGCTGCGTGGTCGTGGTCCCCGCAGCAACGGCACAGCCACGGCGTAGTATCGACTTTGCGGCCATTTTCGCTCGCGGCGTCCCCTGATCACAATATCATAGTCGCGCAATGACGACCGCGGCCGACAGACTCGCTCCACGCCTGCTTGCAGTACCTACTTGGCCGACGGAACAGTGTCCTCCAGGTCGTGGACGCACTTCTTTGCGACAACGTCTTCGCGAGGCACCTCAAAAATATTCACCGCGACGAGTAAAACCAAACGATGCTAAAGGCGACCGCGGGCCCGTTCCCACTCTTTCCTGCCTGCACGTCGGCCCTCGCGGGTTCAGGGTTGCGTCCGCCGTCGTCCAACACCACGTCAACTCTTTTCCCGCGAGCTTCAGCGTGGTTTCCGGGTCGCCAGTATTTTCGTCCGCCGATCCGCCCGACAGATCGGGAAGTGCTCGAAAAGATTTGCACACAGGTCCACCGGTGTCCGCAATGCTTGGCTGCTGCAGTAGAGTACAGGATTTCGCTTTGCCGCGGTCTGCCGCCGGCTAGTTTGTTTGTTTTAGCGTCGCGAGGACGATGTCAGCAACGCCAGACTGCAACGGCGGGCAGCCAGCAGTTCGTCGGCGGCGACCGGCGTGGACCCCACGCCCGCCCGGTGTCTGCGACCACGCCCGCCCCAAACGAGAAATATCGACACCAAGGCACTCGCTTCTGCCTCCGTCGCGGCGACAGTCTGAAAGCCGCCGCTAAACTATCGTCCGTCAGCGACGGACGGGTGTCCACCGGGCCGCGAGCACGCCTCGACCTGATCTCGCCGCGCGAAACCAGTTGTGCCGCGCTCAACCGGACCGTCGACTGCCTGTGCTGGCGCAGCTTCTCCCCGCCGCGTGCGTCGCAGCTTATTTTTCTGGAGCTGAGCAACAAATAATCGGTCGGCTCGACCGTGTCGTACTGGTCGTACTGGTCGTCCGGCGGGGGAAGCTGTCTACATGCTCGCAGCGGCTTGTGCTGAACGCCCGCAGGTCCTCGTCAGGTCCGCAGACGGAAACAAAGTAAAAGCACTCGGGTCATCCGCGCGCTCTGTCTCCCGTGATCACCGAAGATGGACCCAACGTGGGCGCGAAGCCGTTGAGCACAAGTCGTCCGCCGGTCCGTCTTGGCACCGCCGGAAGTCCGAGACCTCAGTGCAGAAATGGCTCTGCCAGACACGGCAAAGCTGTGCAAGCGTCCTCTTGCGTCCACGGACGGCGTGGAGCGGGCCCCAACTCTCACTTCACCACACTAGAGTTTTTTCTTTTTGGCGAGACGGACGACGTGGCTTGTGAAGACACAACGACGCCGGCCCTGGTGTTGACCTGGGCCTTCCTTGCCACTGCTATCAGTGCTGCTGCGTGGTCGTGGTCCCCGCAGCAACGGCACAGCCACGGCGTAGTATCGACTTTGCGGCCATTTTCGCTCGCGGCGTCCCCTGATCACAATATCATAGTCGCGCAATGACGACCGCGGCCGACAGACTCGCTCCACGCCTGCTTGCAGTACCTACTTGGCCGACGGAACAGTGTCCTCCAGGTCGTGGACGCACTTCTTTGCGACAACGTCTTCGCGAGGCACCTCAAAAATATTCACCGCGACGAGTAAAACCAAACGATGCTAAAGGCGACCGCGGGCCCGTTCCCACTCTTTCCTGCCTGCACGTCGGCCCTCGCGGGTTCAGGGTTGCGTCCGCCGTCGTCCAACACCACGTCAACTCTTTTCCCGCGAGCTTCAGCGTGGTTTCCGGGTCGCCAGTATTTTTCGTCCGCCGATCCGCCCGACAGATCGGGGAAGTGCTCGAAAAGATTTGCACACAGGTCCACCGGTGTCCGCAATGCTTGGCTGCTGCAGTAGAGTACAGGATTTCGCTTTGCCGCGGTCTGCCGCCGGCTAGTTTGTTTGTTTTAGCGTCGCGAGGACGATGTCAGCAACGCCAGACTGCAACGGCGGGCAGCCAGCAGTTCGTCGGCGGCGACCGGCGTGGACCCCCACGCCCGCCCGGTGTCTGCGACCACGCCCGCCCCAAACGAGAAATATCGACACCAAGGCACTCGCTTCTGCCTCCGTCGCGGCGACAGTCTGAAAGCCGCCGCTAAACTATCGTCCGTCAGCGACGGACGGGTGTCCACCGGGCCGCGAGCACGCCTCGACCTGATCTCGCCGCGCGAAAACCAGTTGTGCCGCGCTCAACCGGACCGTCGACTGCCTGTGCTGGCGCAGCTTCTCCCCGCCGCGTGCGTCGCAGCTTATTTTTCTGGAGCTGAGCAACAAATAATCGGTCGGCTCGACCGTGTCGTACTGGTCGTACTGGTCGTCCGGCGGGGAAGCTGTCTACATGCTCGCAGCGGCTTGTGCTGAACGCCCGCAGGTCCTCGTCAGGTCCGCAGACGGAAACAAAGTAAAAGCACTCGGGTCATCCGCGCGCTCTGTCTCCCCGTGATCACCGAAGATGGACCCAACGTGGGCGCGAAGCCGTTGAGCACAAGTCGTCCGCCGGTCCGTCTTGGGCACCGCCGGAAGTCCGAGACCTCAGTGCAGAAATGGCTCTGCCAGACACGGCAAAGCTGTGCAAGCGTCCTCTTGCGTCCACGGACGGCGTGGAGCGGGCCCCAACTCTCACTTCACCACACTAGAGTTTTTTCTTTTTTGGCGAGACGGACGACGTGGCTTGTGAAGACACAACGACGCCGGCCCTGGTGTTGACCTGGGCCTTCCTTGCCACTGCTATCAGTGCTGCTGCGTGGTCGTGGTCCCCCGCAGCAACGGCACAGCCACGGCGTAGTATCGACTTTGCGGCCATTTTCGCTCGCGGCGTCTCTAATCACAATATCATAGTCGCGCAATGACGACCGCGGCCGACAGACTCGCTCCACGCCTGCTTGCAGTACCTACTTGGCCGGCGGAAGAATGTCCTCCAGGTCGTGGACGCACTTCTTTGCGACAACGTCTTCGCGAGGCACCTCAAAAATATTCACCGCGACGAGTAAAACCAAACGATGCTAAAGGCGACCGCGGGCCCGTTCCCACTCTTTCCTGCCTGCACGTCGGCCCTCGCGGGTTCAGGGTTGCGTCCGCCGTCGTCAACACCACGTCAACTCTTTTCCCGCGAGCTTCAGCGTGGTTTCCGGGTCGCCAGTATTTTCGTCCGCCGATCCGCCCGACAGATCGGGGAAGTGCTCGAAAAGATTTGCACACAGGTCCACCGGTGTCCGCAATGCTTGGCTGCTGCAGTAGAGTACAGGATTTCGCTTTGCCGCGGTCTGCCGCCGGCTAGTTTGTTTGTTTTAGCGTCGCGAGGACGATGTCAGCAACGCCAGACTGCAACGGCGGGCAGCCAGCAGTTCGTCGGCGGCGACCGGCGTGGACCCCCACGCCCGCCCGGTGTCTGCGACCACGCCCGCCCCAAACGAAATATCGACACCAAGGCACTCGCTTCTGCCTCCGTCGCGGCGACAGTCTGAAAGCCGCCGCTAAACTATCGTCCGTCAGCGACGGACGGGTGTCCACCGGGCCGCGAGCACGCCTCGACCTGATCTCGCCGCGCGAAACCAGTTGTGCCGCGCTCAACCGGACCGTCGACTGCCTGTGCTGGCGCAGCTTCTCCCGCCGCGTGCGTCGCAGCTTATTTTTCTGGAGCTGAGCAACAAATAATCGGTCGGCTCGACCGTGTCGTACTGGTCGTACTGGTCGTCCGGCGGGGAAGCTGTCTACATGCTCGCAGCGGCTTGTGCTGAACGCCCGCAGGTCCTCGTCAGGTCCGCAGACGGAAACAAAGTAAAAGCACTCGGGTCATCCGCGCGCTCTGTCTCCCCGTGATCACCGAAGATGGACCCAACGTGGGCGCGAAGCCGTTGAGCACAAGTCGTCCGCCGGTCCGTCTTGGGCACCGCCGGAAGTCCGAGACCTCAGTGCAGAAATGGCTCTGCCAGACACGGCAAAGCTGTGCAAGCGTCCTCTTGCGTCCACGGACGGCGTGGAGCGGGCCCCAACTCTCACTTCACCACACTAGAGTTTTTTTCTTTTTTGGCGAGACGGACGACGTGGCTTGTGAAGACACAACGACGCCGGCCCTGGTGTTGACCTGGGCCTTCCTTGCCACTGCTATCGGTGCTGCTGCGTGGTCGTGGTCCCCCGCAGCAACGGCACAGCCACGGCGTAGTATCGACTTTGCGGCCATTTTCGCTCGCGGCGTCTCTAATCACAATATCATAGTCGCGCAATGACGACCGCGGCCGACAGACTCGCTCCACGCCTGCTTGCAGTACCTACTTGGCCGGCGGAAGAATGTCCTCCAGGTCGTGGACGCACTTCTTTGCGACAACGTCTTCGCGAGGCACCTCAAAAATATTCACCGCGACGGGTAAAACCAAACGATGCTAAAGGCGACCGCGGGCCCGTTCCCACTCTTTCCTGCCTGCACGTCGGCCCTCGCGGGTTCAGGGTTGCGTCCGCCGTCGTCAACACCACGTCAACTCTTTTCCCGCGAGCTTCAGCGTGGTTTCCGGGTCGCCAGTATTTTCGTCCGCCGATCCGCCCGACAGATCGGGAAGTGCTCGAAAAGATTTGCACACAGGTCCACCGGTGTCCGCAATGCTTGGCTGCTGCAGTAGAGTACAGGATTTCGCTTTGCCGCGGTCTGCCGCCG